>APFE030647839.1:40405-58844 GCA_000404065.3 Pinus taeda
TACGGCTACTTGACACACCCAAGCTGGGGAGCGGAGCCTGCGTAGACCTAAGAAATAGTCTAAAAGGCCATTTGCGTGCGTTTTACGGCACTTACATCCTTAATGTTTATTTTCCCATCCTTGCTAGGCTATGTACCTGGCCAACAAAACTATATGATGTAATCTCTCACCGATTCACCTCCACGGGAAAATCCAGAAAGTGAGATGGGGGCACCTCGCCTCGACAATCCAGTAAGAAATTAAATATCCTCAATAGTAATAGAGACCATCTTGTCCCGAAAGTGAAATTTCTGATCTATCATATCCTATGCACAAACAAGGAACTGCAATGGTTCTATTTGTTGCCTCATTTCGGACAACGTAAAGTATTTGAGTAACCTACAATTCCTGAGGGCCTCAACTGTACCAGGGTTGTTTAGGGAAACCATGTCTTTTTCTTCATGCTCTCTTTCTCACAATGTAATTGACATTTTGATCCGTTGAAAGCCTAAAAAAAATCATAAGCTAAATTAGGATCTTTTCCATGCAAAAACCAGGACAAATTTTAGAGCTAACAGCTAAAACAAACTTGGGAAACTCACCCAGCGCAGCCCAGGCACAGAGGTAGTGCACTGCATAGCATCTAGGTTTCTATCTGGGTGCTCTTCATTGCAGTTTTCGATGTGAAAGCCTACGCTGATCCCATGGAAAAAAATGTAACCCTAGGGGCCCCAAAAAACCCTAAAATTTACATGAAATGACAAAATGGTGAATTGAAAAGAAAGTAGATAGGTTTAGTTCCCTCCTGGTCTGGACGACTTGAGAAATGGTCCACAAAATCTTTCACAATCAGTTGGTAAGTTCCAAATGGTTAAAATGTTATGGTAAAAACTTGTTTTATGTTTATTTCATGTTAATTAATTGGCTAAACATTAGTATTTGCCTATTTTTGCCTATGAAACAGATATTTTTAATCCATTTAGTAATGTTTTGAGTGGATTTTACAACTGATTTGCAGAATTCAATGTGCTCGATTGTAAGTTGAACTTTTGACCACAGAGCACACTTTTATCTCTTTTTCGAGCTCTGTTAAAAACAAAAAGGAACCCCCTTGGAGTCCTCTATAAGCTCTTTTCAGACTCTCTAAATATGAAAAGATTGTCAAGCACTTGTCCTTTCCAGCTCGTTAACAGATTGGAAAAGATATCTCTCTTGTATTATTTTACGCTTTTTCTGAATTGAGAGATTAATTTATGAAAAATAACTTGTGGAGTTTTCTTTTTGTACCTTTTCAAGCTCTCTAAACATGAAAAGTACCAAGTTATATTTGTCATTAAACTCGTTAAAACATCAAATAGTGATGGAATTTCTCAAAGGGTGAAACTATACAACAAGCACATGTTATCCTCCTCAAGATTGATAAAAATAAAGAGGTACTGGTCAGCAATGACAGGGGAAAATGGAAAAAGGAGAAAACCACTTTATGGTAGCAGTTCGCTTTTGAACATGACACTTTCACTCCATCATCGTGACTATTTGAGTTGGTTTATTAGCCTGATGGTTATCATATTGTTGGTCTATCATACCATCCATCACTTTATTTTCAGTCAATACTACTAATTCACTTTAGTGTTGCCGACATGTTCAAGAGACGTAATCCAGTCAAAATCCATCTTTTGCAATATCATAAACCTTCATTTTCATGACCTCCATTCCTGAACCTTGTGTCATCAGTCAAATTCCATCTCTAAAATCACTACACTCATTTCATGTCATTGATGTGGCATACATCAGGGCTCTCCTATGATGAATCGCTTCTTGTCGACATCAACTAATTATCCAATAAGTTGACTTAGAAACACCCATTCAGTACCTTGAGGCTTGCATGCATCAATGGCAGGTTTCTCACTTTCGGAGATAGGCATACATCAATGGCCTTCGACCAAAATACTTTGTATGGTGTTAGACATCAAATCATCCATTCACACCATGCATAACGTACTGCAATACCTTGAGGATCATTATCATCATCGGTGATTTCTCTCACATCTGTTAACAGCTTACATCATTGGCTGGTAGTCAGATGGTGTCTTCCCATTCAAATTTAGATCACATATTCATGAGGTTAGACTCGTACTTGAGCAAACAGTTGAACTAGATTGAAGACCCCAGATCTAGTTTCATCCATCTAGGCTGTGATATCAGGAGTACTAATTCATATGTATAATGGCTTTTCATTGATAGTCATTCTGATCATGGGTCTATATCTGTAGACGACTATTTATGTATATGTAATGAAAGTTTATAAGCTGAGCATGGGTATGCCTTCCCTCACCGATTCATGTAAAATAAAATATCATGATATATGTATTGTAATTGATGCAGGTCACCTTTCACTTCGATACCTCCTCATCACATCATAAATAATTTATGTAGGTTTTAACCCTGTATAGAAATTACCTGCATATGAATTCTAAAACACAGAAAATAAACAATGCGAGAGCATAACACATAAAACACATATACACAAATATTTTCCCCTGGATCCCAAAACAGTGACTACCAGCTTCATTTTTCATTATGTTCCTTTCAATGTTATAATACATATTTATACATGTTGAAGCATGCAATACCATGGACCTAAAACCATTGCGTCCAAAAACATGTGCGAAAATCATGCACAAAACCATAGGTGGGCCTGCCCATCCTAACATAGGGTCCAAAACCAAAATTTTTCGGGGCACTACCCTAGACTCCATAAAGTGGGGTTACAGGTACACCTCAAACCCCTTGTGACCCCCCCCACTACACAATTGGTGCAACGAAGGGGGGCTCTGCCCCCCCTCTAACCCCCTGGTTAACTATGTGGACTAGTTGTGGAAAGAATATAACACAACCCAACAATTTCATTCGACATTGGCATTTTTATGACTTCGTGCTTTAGGGGGAAGCTGTTATAGATGCATTTGCACACATCAAATCCCAACATTCAGATCAATGTTTTAGGGCTCATCAAACCCTAAATTTAGTTGTTTCAAGCCCTAAACAAGTCACCCCTTTGAATGCCTCCTTCCCAGACAGTTTCATGACTTGAGGACATCCAAAAATTGCCTCTAGGGGGACCAGCACAGGTAAGCTCTTATGAAGGTGCGTTGCAGAGCAGTTAAGTCCACTTCCAGGGTGCTTTGCAGGGCACTTAGGCTTCCTTTCACATGCGTTGGGTGAGAATGAGCAAAATTCACATAGGGTTTGGGGAATATTCTTATCTTTTGGAGTCATCTATTAGTTTCCCTATCTTATCAACTCCTATGAGCTCAAAAATGGATGAGGAATGAGTTAAGGAGCATCCTATCCTCTCATCCCTTCCTCCATGGAACTAATTCTAAGTATGGAAGGCCATTCAATGTCACCATTAATGAAAAAACCTCCTTCATCTTCCTATAAATTGACTACTCATCTAAGTGATCATGGGCTGGATTATGTTGAATTGTAAGGAGATAATGCTACTATGAAACTTGACTTTGGAGCAAATGATGTGATGCCATAAGCTTGTCTTGTTTTTGATG
Organism: Pinus taeda; assembly: GCA_000404065.3. Taxonomy (NCBI): domain Eukaryota; kingdom Viridiplantae; phylum Streptophyta; class Pinopsida; order Pinales; family Pinaceae; genus Pinus; species Pinus taeda. Next base: position 43,951 of record APFE030647839.1, read on the forward strand.
TGATGTGGATGGGATCCAAGCTGAAGGAATGACTTTGAATCAGACACTAATGGTTGTAATTCCTTCTTCTATCTAATAAAGTGTTTGAACATTTTTCCATATGTTTTTTTCTTTCATAATGCTTGTATGTATGAATTTCTTCTAATTCCTTTCATTTATATTCAATGGATTGTATGCTTTGATTGGGTTTTGTCTTCTGTTGTGTTGACAGGGTACTTCTAAAGTGGATTAAGTATGGGAAGGAGCAATGGAATTGATGCAAGGGAGATGAGAGGAAACCAGAACTACAGGTAGGCCTTATATCCCCTCTTCTTATCTATTGTTTATAGGAAAAGTTTAGAACACTTTAAACTATTGTTCTAGGCACAGCTACTTGTCTAGTGAATTAGTGTTTATCCGTAGATTCTAAATTCTCCAAAACAATATCATGCATCAGCAACGTAAGTGGGAAGAGTATATTCCACTGGTAGAGTTCTCATACAATAATGGGTATCATGAGTCCTTGAGAAGGAGTTTGGTTGAGGCACTTTATGGGCGGAGTTGTAATACTCCCATCAATTTCAGTTACCTAGTGAATAGGGTATTGATTGGAATAGATATGTTGGTCAAGATGTGATCAGGGGCTCATGTCCCAAGTGTCAAAAAATGCTCAAAATTGGCTCAAACCTGAATTACCAGATAGAGCTCGTCCTCCCGATTCTGGCGCCGCAAACGGTTCGAAAAATGGTGGCCGTATGTGAAAGTTATGGCAAAAACAAAATCGCCTAATAACCCTTAATTTTTGAATTTTCAAAAAAAAAATTAAAAAAAATATATTCCACGAAATATTCTGTTGAAATATTCCATGGGAAGGACCAATTAGAGGCTGCCACGTGGAAATCCCGGAGGCCGCCACGTGGCCCCAAGCTGACGTTGGCAAAGTTGGGCGCACGTTAAAATTTTTGTTGGCAGCGGAGAGGTTTGAACATACAACCTCCATTGAACTAATGCAAAGTTTTACCATTACACCACGGCCATATCCATTGAAGAGTTAACAGAAACTTTAATATTTGAAGTTTAAAACACGCAGGGCGGGAAAGGTTTGGGAGCCAGCCCCTAAGGGCCAGCCCTCCCATTCATATGACCACGCCCCGTGAACCAGGGGCCATAACCAAACAGCCAGCGTGAATTCCAAGGATAACTACCGAGCCAACCAACGTGGTCACATGCGGATTTGGTGGGCAGTTAAGTTTCAGTTGGCGGATTTTTTAGCGGAGCTCCACTAAAGTTAGCTGGAGTCATTTTAGGGGAAACCGGCAGTTTTCATTAAATGGCCATAACTTTGGCTAGGAAAGGTGGTTTTGGACGTTTTTTTTTTTTTTTTTATTTTGGGTATTTTGGACGTTCTGAAGCCATTGGCACAGGTATTTCAGCCATCAAAGGTAATTTGCATAGTTTTTGGAGCCGTGGAAGTTCTAGGAGCCACCAGGGCCCAATATTGTGAGGACTGTTTCAGGTTGCAGGTATCCATTGGAGGTGAACCAGCAGTCAATCCTGAAGGATTCATGTGTTCTGAATCCAATTTTGCAGTCTATTTTACTTGTAGAGACTTCTATTCAGCTGTAATTTCATTTTGAGCATTTAATCAAAATGAGGGCTGACCCATTTGGGAGCCTTGGACCCAGCAGACGTAGCCCAGGAGGGGTGAACTGCTTCATCAACTTCCTTTGCATCTGTGGTTGATTTATTTTGCAGAACAAATTCATTTTGATGTGTTAAACAATAAAAGGAAATATTTCTGCTATGCTTGAATGGATCATGAACAACTGAAAACTTCATTTGTTTCTTTACTGCAAGACATGGGAATGTTTTAAACATGTTTAATACTGAATTGAATACCTTGCAAACCTTTTTCAAGTAGTTTCAAATTCAGATCAAGTTGGTATCAGAGCTATGTTGTTGTTTCGTTGTATCAAAAGCAGTCAAATAAGCTATAGACAGAGCCTGAAACGAGCCAGGAAGCCTTCGAAATGCTCTTGTTATACAATTGCAAAGTAGATAAATGCTCTTTCAGTCAATCTCTGGTGTAGTTGCCTTTTGATTGTTTTTTTGCAAAGATCTTCTAACTGTCTTGCAAGTGTTGATGCTACCAGGTTGCTTGAATAAGAAAGGGTTTTTGTTTGACAATTGGTTAAAGCTTGTCATTTGATTGAAAGCTTTGAGAACTCTTATTGGGAATTTTCTTTTGTTTAATTGACCATTTCCATAATGTCATCTTCTTCCACAAGTGAAGGTTCCTCCTTCACAAAATTCTTCAATGATGACATGAAGAATGAGTTCCTAAAGGTGAAGGCCATGGTGCAGACTCTCATTGAGGATCAAAGGGAAAGTGTTAAGCTTCATGGACAATTGATGGCGATGAAGGATGAGAAGGAAATAATTCTTCAAAGACTGCATGACATGGAGAAACAACTCCTTCAAGCTCAAGAAGCTTTGTCCAAGAAAATGCATGAGGATGAGGTAAATCATTCAAACTTGTCTTCAATTTTCTCAATTGAAAAGTGTGTTGGTTCTTTTGAAAAACATACAAGAGGTATGGGGTCCAAATTAATGTTTGAGATGGGCTATCAAGAAGGCAAAGGTTTGGGCAAGCATGCACAAGGCATGGTTGATCCTATTTCAGTTGTGGAGCGACCCAAGAATGTTGGTCTTGGATATGAACAATTTAATGGTGAAGAATTCAAATCTTTGAATGCATGTGATGAAAATTTTAAAAGAACCTTTATCCCAAGTTCTCAAATGAATATATGCCAAAACTGTTTTAAGAATGATTTCCATTACTTTAAGCCATCATTGCAGCAAGTAGAGGGTAAACATGTCGCTTATGGCGAGCATGCAAATGTAAACAATTTTCAAGACAAGCACAGTGATGAAAGTCTGAAAAGGAAAGTTGTCTCCTCTACTAGTTCATCATTTCTCAAAGAAAAAAAGGATGGACATTCTATGCAGCAAAAGAGGAAGTTTTGTTGCACATTTTGTGGTGGATTTAACCATGTTGCTTCAAGATGCTGGTTGAAAAAGAAAGCACACATGAAGCATATGAGGCAAAGAAAACTTTCTCAGAATGTGCTTGAAAGTTGCAAATTTTGTCAAAAGAAGGGACATCATGTTTCTCATTGTTGGACCTTGCATCCAACAAGTCGTCCAAAGCACATGCAGCTTGAGGACAAAAACATTGGCACAAGTGTATCTATGGATTCCATTATCTATGTGGAAGATTCACATGAAGAACTGCTACTGCAACAAAAATCGCCATTGAAGTGGCTTGGTAAGAAGTGGATGAACTTCTTGATACAGTAAGACATACTCCTTTTATACATACAAACTTTGGATGTATGCATGTTTTTCTATGTTGTTGCAAAAATTTTGCCATGAAGGTAAAAGATGAGTATGAGACTCACTCTATCGCAGCAAAAGTTATATTCATTTCAACTTTGAAAGTACATGTACAGGTGATCAAGGATATTGTACTTAAGAGAAAGTTGAAAGATGAACTGCATGCATGAGAATGATATGCATGAGCATAGGGATCATGATGATTTCCTTGTACTTTAAACATGTATGTGTGATTAACTTGAAGGGTTGATTACTTTGCTTTTAATCATGCATGTTAGGAAAGTACTTGATGTTTTGAAGAAGAATCAGTTAATTCTTAAAATGTTAAAGTGTGAATTTGGAAAGACTTCTTTGGTTTATTTGGGACACATAGTAGGAGGAGGTGCTTTGAGGATTGATCCTGCGAAGATTGAGGCTATCATGAAGGGCCTACTCCCAAATCCATAACAGAGGTAAGAAGTTTTTTGGGTGCAGCTCAATATTGGAGGAAGTTCATCTCTAACTTCTCTTCTATAGTAGCTCCTATGCATGCAGTGACAAGTTCTAAGCGTGCTTTCCAATGGGGAGGCAAGCATCAAAAAGCTTTTGAATCTTTGAAAGAGAAGCTCATTCTTCTCTTATTGCTGGCCATTTTGGTGTAAGAAAAACAGTTGCACATCTACAGAGGTATTACTATTGGCCTCGCATGGTAGATTATGTTTCAAGGTTCATAAGAGGTTGTTCATTATGTGCTACCAGCAAGCCTAGTAATAGGAAGCTTGGCTTGTATACTCCTTTACCGGTACCTTCTAGATCATGGGAGAGCATCTCTATGGATTTTGTAGGAGGTTTGCCAAAATCTAGAAAGCAGCATGATTATTTATATGTAGTAGTTGATCGTTTCAGCAAAATGTGTATACTTATGCCTTGTAAGAAAACTATAACTGCTGAACAAACTACTGAATTATCTTTTCATCATGTATGGATTCACTTGGGTTTGCCTACTTCCATTATTAGTGACAGGGATTCCAGATTTGTGGGGAATTTTTGGTCCAACCTATGGGAGATGATGGACACAAAGTTGAAGAAAAGTACTGCTTTCCATCCGCAAACAGATGGACAAACCGAAGTTGTGAACAAAACCATTGTGCACCTCTTGAGAGGATATTGCAGCAAGCATCCCAAGCTTTGGGATGAACATTTGGACTACATACAACATGCTTACAATCGTGCCAAGCACTCTTCCACAAACACCTCACAGTTTGAAGCTTGTTTTGGTTACTTGCCAAAATCGCCTCTTGATTTCATTCTTGAGAAAGATGTCGCCATTGAGAGACATAGTGATGTTGACAAAGCATGTTCATTCATTGAAAGAATTCAGCAAATACATCAGCAAATTCAAGAACAGCTTGAGAAAAGTCAAGGCAAGTACAAGGAAAGACACGACAAGCATAGAGTCGATCACAGTTTCAAGAAGGGATGGGTTGGCTGTACTTGTAAGGAAAGGATGCAAGGAGAAGGTAAAAAGCTGAAGCCTATTCGTTATGGTCCATTCAAAATCCTCAAGAAGGTTGGAAATAATGCTTTTCAATTAGATTTGCCTTCCTACATGCAAATGTATTCTGTGTTTAATGTGGAGAACTTACGTTTGTATGAACCTCCTTTGATCGTTGATCATGAAAGCGATGTTCAACTTCCATCTATAGAATATTTCTCGCCGGAATATTTAGATGAGTTGAAAGAAGATACAATCCTTGACAGAAGGACACACACTTCAAGGAGGGGTAATGTAGAGTATGTTCGGGTTGGTCTCAAAGGCAGCAAACCGAACAAGGCAAAGTGGATGGAGGTGGACAGAGTGAGGGAACTGTACCCTCACCTCTTTAATAGGTAGTTGAAGGCTTTTCGGGTCCAAAAGCCTCCCAATGGGGAGGCGTGATCAGGGGCTCATGTCCCAAGTGTCGAAAAATGCTCAAAAATGAAAGTGCTCAGAATTGGTTCGAACCTAAACGACTGGATAGAGCTCATCCTCCCGATTCTGACACCGCAAACGGTTCAAAAAATGGTGGCCGTATGTGAAAATTATGGAAAAAACAAAATTGCCCAATGACCCTTAATTTTTGAATTTTCAAAAAATAAAAATAAAAAAAGAATATTCCGAGAATATTTCGTAGAATATTCTTTAGAATATTCTTAGGAATATTCCAAAGAATATTCCTTCTGAACAGCCAATCAGAGGCTGCCACGTGGCAAGCCTGGAGGTCGCCACGTGGCACCAAGTTGACGTAAGCAAGGGTAATGGCGTGTGTTTAAAATTTTGTTTGGGGGTTTGGTGATTCGAAGCCCCGACCTCCAATAAACCAATACCAAGCTTTACCGTTGGGCCACGGCCAAGATAGTTGAAGACTAATGAAAACATTACATATTTAATGTTTGAAAGTTGCATAGGCGGGAAATTTGGGGGGCCAGCCCTCCCTTACCATATGACCACGCCTCGTGAACCAGGGGCCAGCACATAATCGGGCACAGAATCCGATGTTAACTGCAACCCGTTCACATGCGCAGTTTCAGCTGGTGGTTAAGGCATGATTGGCGGGACTTTTGGCGGTGGCGCCAAATTTGGCGGGCGTCCAGATTTGGCGGAGCTCCACTAAAGTTAGCTGGAGTCATTTTAGGGGAAACTGGCAATTTTCATTAAATGGCCATACCTTTGGCTAGGAAAGGCGGTTTTGGACGAATTTTTTTTAATTTTGGGTATTTTGGACGTTCTGAAGCCATTGGCAGAGGGATTTTTGCCATCAGAGGTCATTTTCACAGGTTTTGGAGCCGTGGAAGTTCTAGGAGCCACCAGGTCCCAGTATTGTGAGAACTGTTTCAGGTTGCAGGTATCCATTGGAGGTGAACCAGCAGTCAATCCTGAAGGATTCATTTGTTCTGAATCCAATTTTACAGTCTATTTCACCTGTAGAGACTTCTATTCAGCTGTAATTTCATTTTGAGCATTTAATCAAAACGAGGGTTGACCCATTTGGGAGCCTTGGACCCAGCAGACGTAGCTTAGGAGGGGTGAACTGCTTCATCAACTTCTTTTGCATCTGTGGTTGATTTATTTTGCAGAACAAATTCATTTTGATGTGTTAAACAGTCAAAGTAAATATTTCTACTATGCTTGAATGGATCATGAACAGCTGAAAACTTCATTTGTTTCCTTAATGCAAGACATGGGAATGTTTAAAACATGTTTACTACTGAATTGAATACCTTGCAAAACTTTTTTAAGTAGTTTCAAATTCAGATCATGAAGTAGGGGAGATTCATCATTCTCACCCTGGTAAAGTGCATCAACAATCTGATATGATAGGCATATAGGCGAGAAAACCGGCCCTCACAACTGAAATACTTAATTATGAGTTTCATCAAGGGAGCATATGAGTCTTTCAGGTACTGAAAGGGAAAAACTATGTTGAGTTATCTCAAATAACCGGGATTGATGTATGGCTCATAGTGTTCCCTGTCAATTTGGTGCCTTTTATTCCATTGCTCTCCAACATTAGGAATGCCGGTTGCTAGAGAAATAGACTCTGGTGTCAAGGTGAATGTCACACCTGCTAGAGTGACTTGGCCATTATGTAGATGAAGCACAAACAACCTGACCAACTCATGATGGTACTGGACTCTAGCAACCATCTCACAAAATTGATAACAAGATTGGTGTTGGAAGCATGTGATAGCAAGAGGGCAGGCCTGTAGCTCGGCAAGTGAAATAGGCTCCTCTCGTATATGTTTGCCACCCTTGTGAGGCCTCCTTGGTGCATGCATTTCTGTAGGAGAGTCACTATGTGTCTCTTCATCTCATTCATAGGAAGGATCAGATTCCATGTTTGCTAATATATGAGTTTTCTTGATGAGTATGAAGATATTTATGGTGTTTTTAGTTTTCTGCCACCAAGGGTAAGAATGTATGAGGGACTGTGGAGGGAGATGGTATGAGGGGTTTTGGGAATGTTATGACAAGTTTTTGGGAAATAGGGGGTTTAGGGAATAGTATGTAAGCTTAGGGACAGCAATTAGGGTTTGGGGATTTTATAGTTAGGGTTTTGGAAAATGGGAATTGGGGATAGGGGTGAATGATTTTTAGGAATATGGGAATTAAGGAATGAGTGGATGAAACTGAAAAACAAATGGAGGAGTCAAAGAGTGAGGGAGTGATGGAGTAGACTTGGTAGCAAAAACATAAATACAAACCCTAGGCAATTGTTTTTTAGCACAATTGCAAAGAGGTAGGGTTTGAGTTTTTACACACTAAACCACCATAAATTTTAAGAAAAACTCTTTCACTAGCAAGGGAAGAACTCTAGACTTACTTGCACACCATAGGATTGAGCAAAATTGGAAATTTCAAGGAATTTATCGTGAAATCGGGCTTGCAGCTCAATGCACCATGCCACAAACCCAATGCACCGCGCCCTTTATATGCGTCGCGCCAGTGTATTTTTTACATTGTGGAGGGCGGCCCAATGCGCCACACTTGCTCTATGCACCACACCTCTCACCCAATGCGTCGTGCCCTTGAACTTGCACAGTGTTGCTTCAAACTTGCTCCCTTTCTCCAACACGACCTTCTCTTGCTCAATATTTCTTCTTTGAATGCAAATGAGCTCTTTGAACATGACCAATGAGTTATATACAAGAGATTTTAATTTTTCACTCATAAAACCCACTTTTATAATGTTTGCATTGTGACTTACTTTTTCAACTCTGTTTTTTGGGCAGTTTACTTTATTTGTGCCTTTGATGAACTGAATGATTTGATTTTTGTTTGCCTTGCAAGGGATGGAGTTGTTGAAGCTTGGCAAGGTGACCAAGGTTGCCACTGAAGTTATTTACATATGAAAGAACTAAAATTACATCAACTTTATACATAAAAACCTAAAATACTATGTTTTTCCTCAAAACATGGTTTGAAGAAAAATACATTTCTGAGCATGTGATGATGAAATTTGTTGGTACTGGGACTTTATTCAACCTCCTCATGGGCCTGCTAACCATTATTGAACATTTTGAAGACATTTTTGACGAAACCCTAGACCTAATGAAACTGAAACCCTAAAAATGACTCTTGCAGATTTAAAGACAAAAAATGACTGTAGATGATCTTGACGAATGTAAATGGGCCAGCAGGTAAAGGGCATGATGGAAATTTACAACAAGCCACTACCATCAGATGATCCATGATCCTAATGGAATGCAGCTGATTGGGTGAGACACCTAATATGCAATGCAACAAGATAATTTTGATCATTGACAAAGGGATGAAGATACCGACACTAACATCTACAACCACTATGTTGATGCATTGGACTCAAACTTCATGATATAGTCGGATGATCAAATCTCATAGTTCACCAATGGCTGGTATCGATGTTTGATCAAGTTGGATGATTCACGTGAATGTTTCGCTCCATCAACCATTGATATTTTTTGCAATAGAGAGTGGCATGATGTTGGCTGCCGCCTCGGAATCAACCAGACAGTTGTGAACATTGTAGTTGAAAATTTGAAAAGATAGCAGGAATGGGGGGCAACCTGAGTGTGCTTCTTCCATCCAGAGTGTATTGAGCACAGTGGAAAGTGATCTGGAAGGTGTGCTTGCTCCCTTGCTGGTAGAGGTTGCATTGTCTATTGTTGTCTATCCCAGTGCGAGCAGCAGGATATCTCGCTGACTCTGGATCTTAGCCAACTCGAACAAACTAATGTTTTCTCAAGTTTTCTTCATGTCATCAACAATGTTGTAGTCTAGAGGTGGTAGACTTACCGAGGTGTCCGAGGTAGAATAGATGTTCGTGTTGTTCGATGGAGTGTTTTGCAATTTGCTTCTCATGCAAGTACTCTTGCCCGTCGTTGTCTTCCCGAACTTGTCTTGTGTTTTCTACTTTGGTGTGGCCGGTGGATCAAATTTCCTTATCAACAGTCTAATCTTCTCTTGCATTTCCCCAAGTGTATTGGGAGCCCCTTTACTCTTAAGATTGTAATGGTCATTTTGTCTTGGGGGATGCTTCTCAGTGTTTGTCTTTGGCACTGCTTGCAAGCACTGATATGTGTTCACCACATGCCCAGAACTTGATGCTTCAACAATTGTAATACCTTCGTCATAATCTTTGTTATCTGGCTGCTTTTGCATACTGCTCTCTGCATCGAGTGTATGACTCTATACTGAGTTTGCGACTCGCTTCCAGTCCAACCAAAAGTTCTCGGGGTGATGTTCTTGGTGGAACGAATAGAACTCGGGATCTACGCACTGATCGACATTGAACACAGAGCTCTACGCATTTTCTTGAGTAGGCCAATTTCTACTTGATGAGTTGCTTCCATGTCTCTATCTAGGCAGATAGATCCTTACAAATATGTCCATTTTCCATTGTTTAAGCTTAGACAATTCAGTTGTTAAGTTCTTGACGAGGCGAATGAGGGTTTCAATATCATTTGCTTCCTTATATCTACCCTTGCTCGCCATCGCTTGGGACTTCCTGCTCACATCTTTGGAGTCCTTTGTTGGTTCATCATCCTTAATGAGTCCAATTGCGCGCACGTATTTTTCGACAACAATAGCCTCTTCGCGGTTTTCCAAGGGTGTTGGTTTCGTAGCTTACTTAACGAACTACGCAATGTTGGTTGGCAGTGCGGACATGTAGTAATCAAAAGTGATAGACTCATGAGGTTTGGTGTCCGTTGCAATTTTTTTCAATATGTGTCTAAACCTTTGGTTGAAATATTTTACCTTTTCTTTCCTCTCCATCTTCAGGCTACCCAATTCTTTTAGTAACATAGTTGGGGTCTTGTCATTAGTAAAATTTTCAAGGAACATGCGTTTGAATGTACCCCAGTTTTGTATGGAGTTTGGTGGAAGGCTATGATACCACACAGATGCGCGACTGTCCAAGGTACATGGGAACAATCTGCAAGCTACGTCGTCATGCCATACCTCAAGGGTTTACAGCTTAGGGTATAATTTGTCCAAATTATATTCTTCCTTCATCATGATGTCAGGGTGGAACTTGATGTTCATTCTCTCTGTTATCTTCTGCATCTTGTGCAGAACAGTCGGGAGAGCTAATGGTCTCTAAGTCATGCATTCAAGATTTGGGTCAGCCATCTCTTCTTCTTCTTCGTCCTCTTCCTCTCTTTCGGAGTCTGATGGTTTCAGCTCTGAGTCTATTGGTTCGTCTCCACCTCCACCTCCTCTGTCGCCTTCCCCTCCACCTCTTGTACCAGAGTATGATCCCAAGATCACAAGAGTGTCTTGTTCACCTTTTCGGAAGACCAAAGGTTCCTCTCCATCTTCAATAGCTTCTTCCAAACCTTCAAAAGTAGCAAGGACTGCTTCTTCCACTAATGATACAACAACCCCTGTGGGAGTGGCTTTTGGCTTCTTAGATGTGTGTGGAAGATATTGTATGCTTGGGATCAGTCCAACTACTTTTGCGAACTGGCAAGTGATGGGACAGACAGAGTGAAGGTGTTGATATGAAATCTCGTGTTCAATTCTGGGAGGTGAGGAGTAACCAACTGTTGATTCGTGTGAGAGGGGTTGCGGGTTACTGCCTTGACCAGATGGTTGACGAGTGAGTGTGAAAGGAATATTAGCCATGTACAACTACTGCCCTCCTTCTAGTGCAAGAAATGTTGATGGTTTTAGAACCGCGAACATTCAGGGGATCACCCCGGTATGAAGTCCCAACTAGACCTCACACCATTTGGTGTGGAAGTCACATCCGGTATGATGGCCCGATTGCCATTGTCTTAAGGATTTGCCTCAACTCTTGCTTGTCAGCACAGAAGAGTGGTTCACTTTGTCTTCGAGAAGTGAGGTTCATGTGCCTGGTGAGTGTAAGTGAACTTGTGCCAATAGTTCTTTTGCTATGAGGGGAAGAAAGTGAAGGTGAGTTCTAGGTTGAAAGGGATGAGTCCAAACTCGGCTAGGAACACACAACAAAAAGGACATACACAGCTTATGGCGGAGAAATCCATTCGGATGCGGCAGTCACAACATACAAGGTAAGATAATGATTACAGCACTCACAAAACAATTTGAACGAGTGCAATAGTTGTTACATCAAGGTTCATGTGAAAGGTTTGTCTGATGTCCGGCAGAGCAGTCGACACGCACGGGATAGCATTAACAGCATATACAACATATTTTCATTAATAGATTATGCATTACAACAAATGAATCAGTTCATATGTAGAACACAGGTTAAAGCAACATGCATTACAAGTGTTAAAGATTAGCCTTATAATAAATACAATACATGTGTGAAAACGTGTTGGCCTATTAATAAGCTTCTGAATTAAGCGAAAGTTCCAAGACACATCATTACACCATACATCACTAACCTCGTCAACGAGGCGTTGGAGCCACTACTTACTCCTCAAAGAAAATATTACATACTCTCTTGGCTATGTCGAAGGAGCTAAGGTGAAAATTCCTTTCGTGTACAAATGAGGGGGGTATTTATAGCCAAGGGTGAAACTAACCCTTGTGGTTGTTCAACTAACCTCATGACCGTTCGAATTCCATGAATTTTCAATTTACATGACTCTATGCTAAACAAGTGGGTCTCTTAGACTTCCATGTTATATCACATTGATTGACAACAAGCCCATAGTGGAGATGTGGGCAACATGACTCATGACTTGACTCGACATCACTTGACATGACAATGTTGGTACATTCGTGTTGCTGTTGGAGTGCATGTCGAGCTACAGTTCTGCTGAGTGATGGATGTCTTCATGGTGTATCATAGCTTCACCTCCACATGGCGAAGTGTGCGGAGTCTTCGATGGTCCTTGTTTCACTTGATGAAGCTTTAGCATGTTGTTCCTTACTTTCATGTTGGAAGGCTTGACAGGCTCACTTGTTCGCGAAGGTGCATGTTCATCGTGTTCGTCCACTTTGCATGCTTCGTTCGTTCATCTATTGGTGAACCTTCCCATCTGCATGTTCTCCCTTCATTCATCCCATTCATTGTCTTGACATGTTTGTTGGTGTACCTATACCTGCAGTCACTCATCATGAGACGACATCAAATCCAAAACCTCCTAGTCTACCATGACACATGATCATTCGGATGCAGGTGACCGGGAGAGGCAGCAAGGTTGTGATGCGGGATGAAGGCTTTGAGCAACTGCTAATGAAAATTGTGCAAGAGTCACTGGAAGATGGGGACAGACAATCTAAGTCTACAGTAATTGTCTACATGATCTGGATCAGTTGGGAGGAAAAATTGTGCAAATTTTGGGAAGGACAGCCCGGACTGCAAGAGGGCAAGGCAGGCATGCTCTGCACATTTTCCAGAACGAACAGTCAGTGAGGGCTGGACAACCAGATTTGTGCAATTTTCCAGAGGAACGGGTCGGGTTGCATGAAGGTTCAGCAGGGAGGGACTACATAGTTTTTCTAAGGAATTGCCCAGGAGACTAGCAGCCAGAACTGCGCAATTTCTAGAGGGAACTGCAAGTTGGCTGTTGGGGTCACTGGCAGCCAAAACTGCGCAATTCCCAGAGGGAACTACCATTTCTCTGTTGGGGTTACTGGTAGCCTAAACTGCACAATTCCCAGATGGAACTGGCAGTTGGCTGCTCAGTCACTAGCAATAGAAACTGTGCAGTTCCTGGAGGGAACAAGAAGTCTGATGTTAGGAACTATTGGTCGGGAAAACTAAACTGAGGCCGGGAGGTCGGCCTGCTGATCATCTCTGCACAATATCTAAGCTGAGCTAACTGATGGGAAACGGAAGGCCTACTCATGAGCACTACACAATTTCTGAGATGAACAGTCGATCAACTTTTCGGATGACTGACTCAGGAAATTGTGCAATTTTTTGAAGGAAACAAGGTCGAACACTTGTTGTCTGTCTAGCATTTTTACATAATTTCCTCAGTCAGTTGAATGGTGGTGAGCCCCAGTATTGTAGCAATAATGCTACAACTCCTGGGGCTTCCTATCTCTTAATTTTATCAACCCGGTAGTTCGTACAAACTTGGAAGCGACGGTGCTATATGCACAAGTACTAGCTCTTGTCGCAGCTGTCACTTGGTCAGCTGGCACAAGTCCGCTAGGGCTCAAGCCAAATTCTATAGGCTCACAGAAGAAGCTTTATCAATGATGGACGAAAGCTAGCTCAAAGGAAACTAATCTACTTGACAAAAATGAACTGAAAGCAAATCAAAGCATGTAAGCCTAGGAAACCCTAATTTGACTAGTCTAACTTCTATAATGCAAAGGATGTGGATGAAACTTCTACCAATGCTGCTACTACCTCTAATAAGTGAAAATGCATGGATCCAAACTACTTGCATCATAAAAGACATGTTTTTGTACTTTTTCATTAAGTGGGTGGAATGATTGTGATTTTGTGCTTATCAGGGTTTGGTTGTGCAGATGGGATGGAGAAGGAAGGAAAACGTGGGACAGGTTGGGGAGGCTAGGAGAGGTCCCTAGGGATCCTTAGCATCCATCCACAGAGGTTCCTCACATTCAGAAGCTCAGAAACCGAGTGAGTGGCCTCCTACAGGATGTCTGCAGGGGATCCTACAGGATACTCAGAGGTTTCTACAGGATAGTCCTGTAAGTCTTCTACAGGATGTTCTGTGCAATTCTACAGGATGATTGGCCGTGGAGGTTTTGGGAGATGATGGAGTGTTGGAGTGGTGGGGAGAGATATGTGAGGTAGGGATAAGGTTGGTGATGGCTCAGAAGTGGAGGAATGAGATGGGAAGTGGGTGTAGGGAGTATGTTGAAGGTAGAGGGTTATGTCAATGAAAGGTTGGGAAATGAAGTTATGTGAGGAGTGGAAGACTTTGGGAGAGGACATAACGAAGTGAAGGTCGAGGAGATATGTTTGCATGCATGATCAAGATGGAGAAGATGGTAATGGAACGAGAAAGAGGAGTGTAAATGAAACAAATGATTATGACTGTCACCAAACTGAAAATGCATCATTTAAATACAAATAGCAGATTTTATTATGAGAATGCAGCAAAGACACATAAATATAAACAAGGGAGGTACTGGGCGCTTGAGATGGGCCCAACCCCAAGAACTACAACCTCCCAAGAGAGATTTAGAGCTGGTGAAAAGCTGGATCCATCTTTATTAACCAAGAATGAAAAATTACATCAAAACTGTCCACAAGGAGAGCTTGAGAAAGAGCTGAAAGCAAAACTAATCCATGGCCTACAAATCAAATTACAAACTAGCTAACTAATGGCTAAAACAAAATGACTAACTAGCTACAAAAATGACTAACCACTAGCTAACCAAAAATGACTAACTACCAGCTAACTACTGGCTATCAAATGGCTAACCAAAATGAGGCCCTAAGGCCTCTTATTTATACAAATTGAGGACCCAACAGAACTCCTAGAATTTAGGGACTTGGCTGCCCAGGACTTGTAGTTAACAGCAGTCCAACTTGACTTGCTTGGCTGCCCTTGCTCTCATTGATTTGGTGGCCTTTGACTCCGAGCTGATGGGGGAG
>APFE030647847.1:0-25474 GCA_000404065.3 Pinus taeda
AAATGCAAGTTAAGCCATGAATATTGTCATTTTGCAAATAGGTGTAGTAAATTAAAAGAAGTAGAGAATTCTGAGAATGTTGAGAAACAAGAAGATACTTGGGAACAAGTAAAACGAAAGAAGCTCCATAATAAACAAGTTGTTTCGAACCCCTCTCAGCCCCTCGAAACCTTAGCTTCAGCTTATATCCCGAGCAACAGAGCGCACACGCATGATAGATAGAAGAATAGATTGTTTGGTGAAAATACCGTGCAGACATCAATCAGATATGGAAGATTAATGGTGGACCCAGGAAGCGGTGCTCATCGCGAGATGGCCCAGGAGCCTGAGACCGTCGATATAGACCCAGCACCAGAAGACCTTCTTGCCTGTTGGGGTCTTGAAGTCTCCGAGAAAAACCTAATACATTTCTTCCCGAATAAAACATGGTCCCCTCGGTCTCTTGACAAGGCGATGGGAGGAGGAAGGTTGCAGTGAGGAGGCCAGGAACAGGCCTCTGCTGTAAAACTTGCATCGGAAGTCCTGGTTGCCATCTTGACCAAAGACACCTCTAATAAAGAAAAGGGAAGGGAGCTGTCAGATATCGGAAAAGAGGATCTAGGGAGAAGTCCATCTCTTATTCCAGGGGCTGGGATAAAAAGGCCAGCTGAGGAGGAGGAAAAAGAAAACAGAGACTCTGTTGCTAACAACCTCGAGCTGAATGAGGTAGATAAGGCAGTTGACCCTGCCAGTAAGAACACAGAAACGGGAGAAGCCAGGAAGGTCGGTGGGGATGGAAAGAGGAAAAAGATCATCCCCATCAAAATGAAAAAGAAGCGTCCTAGCTGTGTGTTTGGAGTGGACATCCTCATTGACCAGGCTATGGAAGCCTCAGAAACTTTACTAGTCGGTAGAGTCCGAGGAAGAAAGTTCTCAGTAGGTTACATAAAAGAGTGGACTCAGATGGAATGGAAAGAAGCCCCGGGACAACCAGAAGCCCCAAAAAGCTAGCTCTGAAGGAATTGGTCAGGTCCAACAAACTTGACATTATTTTTCTCTAAGAAACTTTGGGAAAAGGGGAAGAAGTCACAGGGTGTCTCAACAAGATTCTTCCGGACTGGAGTTTTCATGTTCTTAATGCCAATGGCCACTCAGGAGGGGTGGCCTTGGGTTTCAATTCGAAGGTTCTTAGAGAGATCTCTTCTTAGGGATGGGAAAATGTTCTGGCTGTGGAACTCTTCTCAAGCGAACTATGCATTCCTTTCCTCATTATCAATGTTTATGGTCCTGTTGCAGATCGAGAGAAATTTTGGAACCCCTTTTTTGCTAAGTCGTTTATGACGCACCCTAATCTTGTAATCGGCGGAGACCTCAACTTTTCTCTGGGGACGACACAGTCCTGGGGGGTCAGAGCCCGACCAGACCCTCTCACGGATTTCTTCATAACTAAGCTGGCCTCCTCTCCCTTGGTGGATGTTACTCCGCTTAAGATGCGTCCGTCATGGAGGAACCGAAGAATAGGTGACGACTGGGTCGGGAAGAAGATCGACAGATTCCTAATTTGTGATTCGTTGTCCGAAAATCTCCAGGCTTTCAGACACTGGGTTGGAGAAGGAGGTCTCTCGGATCATTTTCCTGTTTTCCTCGAGGTGAAGGGTGCCTTCCCAAAATCGGGCACTCCGTTCAAATTTAATGCTTCCTGGCTTCTGGACGCATCCTATATCAACCTCTTCCACAACACCTGGATTAATGATAACCTCAACGAAGATGAAAGTCGTGGCAAGGCTTTCATGGAAAATCTCACAAGGATGAAGGCCGCCTCCAAGAATTGGGCTCACCAGAAGAAACTAAATGAAGAAAAATCTTTGGAAAATGTCAATGCGGAAATAGCCCTTCTTGAAGATTCAGGAGGTATTGGCTACAGAACTGATGAGTCTCGGGCCAGGCTCAAAAATCTGGAGTTGGAAAGGAAGCGGATTCTTCAGAACAGGGAAGAAAGCTAGCGCTTAAAAAGTAGAGCGATCTGGTTGCAGGCGGGGGATGACAACACCAAGTTTTTCCAAAACTACGCTAAAGGCAGGAAAAATTCCAACACTATTTGGGAAATGGAAAAAGCCAATGGGGATAAGGCTCGCTCTTTTGAAGAGCTAGCTTCTTTAGGGAACTCCTATTTTAAGAATCTCTTTAAACAAACAGAGGAAGAAACTATCGCTGAAGTCGTTCGAGTTGCTGAGTTCTTCCCTAGGTTCATAGAGGAGGAAGGAAATGATTCCATCATGGCCCCTGTTTCTAAGGAAGAGGTTGAGGACATTCTCAAATCCATGCAAAAGGACAAAAGCCCAGGCCCGGACGGCTGGACTGTCGAATTCTTCCATCACTTTTTTGAGTACATTGGTGATGAGCTTGTGGCAATTGTAGAAGAGTCTAGGCGCACGGGATCAATTTTCCAACCCTTCAACTCCACTTTTCTCGCTCTTATCTCTAAATCTGACCTCTGAGGCTCTTTTGCAGATTTCAGACCCATATCTTTGTGCACCTGTGTTTACAAAATCATAGCTAAGGTCATTACTTCCAGATTAAAACCCTTCCTCTCTCGAAACATATCCCCTGAGCAATTTGGCTTCCTCGACGGCAGACAAATCCATGAAGAGGTTGGAGTTGCTCAAGAAACACTTCATAGTCTCAAAATCAGGAAAAAGAAAGGAGTTGTTATGAAAATTGAATTGTCAAAGGCTTTTGACAGAATCAACTGGCTGTTCCTCAGGCTACTGCTAACTCACCTCGGATTCAGGTATGACTTTGTGAAATGGATTATGAGTTGTGTTTCTTCCTCTTCCATAGCTGTCTTGATTAATGGAGGCGCTTCCAGCTTCTTCAACCCTGAATGCGGATTGCGTCAAGGCTATCCGCTCTCTCCTCTTTTGTTTTTATTAGCTGCAGAGGGCATCAACCTTATGATCCATGATGCTAAAAGACAAGGAACCCTCAAAGGCATTGAAGCAGCCGAAAATCTCTGGGTTACCCACCTTTTATTCGTGGATGACATAATTCTGTTTAGTAATGGCAGTCTGGAAGATTGTAAGACGATCAAAAGGATCATGGACCTTTTCCTGAAGGCGACTGGACTATGTATAAATGAGAAGAAATCCTCCCTAACGAGTTCAGGTTTGTCAGAAGATATGGTGCACAATGTGAAGATGGTATTAAATTTCGATGTCAAAATGCTGGAGGATACTTTTAAATACTTGGGTTTTCTCCTCAAACCGGAAAACTACAGAATCAAAGATTGGAACTGGATTCTTGCCAAAATCGAATCCAAGCTTAAACACTGGAGTTTCAGATGGCTTTCCAGGGCGGGAAGGCTTGTGTCAATAAAATCTGTGCTTATGGTTGTGCCTGTCTTCTGGGCTAGTTTGACTTAGGTTCCTAAAGGTGTCCTTTCCCAAATCGATAAAGTTTGCAGCAGATTTCTGTGGGCAGGTTCCAAGTCAGAAAAGGTTACTCCCTAGATCGCCTGGGATAAAGTGGCACGCCCCAAAGAGTGGGGAGGCTGGGGGATCAAAAACCTTCAATGCTTCTCACAATCGCTAGCAGCGAAGCTTGCTTGGAGGTTAATCTCTTTTGACAATTTGTGGACTTCTGTTACTAAGAGAAAATACATTGACCCTCTATCAACGACAGATTGGATCAGATTGCCATCAAAGGCCTGCAAACACTCATCGGTGGTCTGGAAAGCTGTGGCTTCCTCTGTCAACATCATTGAAAAGGGTTTGGCTTGGAGCGTGGGAGATCGCACTCAAATAAGGCTGGGCAGAGATCCTTGGATCAGCTGTTCAGAGCGTTTCTCCCTATCTCAGGGGTTGGTTGCGGTGTTAAAAGAGAAAGGTCTCCTCACATTAAACTAGGTGGCTGACCCCCGGACTAATTCCATATGGAACCAAGGATGGATGCAAGGAATAGATCTTCAACTGGATGAAGAATGGCTGGAGGAATGGGATTCGTACAGGAATGACCTCCTTAATTCTTCTGTCAGACTCTCCGACGCCCCAGATGATCTTAGATGGATTTTTGCTCAGAATGGAATCTACTCTCCAAAGATGGGGTACAAATGGATGATGTCCCAGAAAGGGTGGGAAAATCCGTCTTGGTGGGCCAAACCTCTATGGAAGTTAAAAGGTCCAGCGAAAACTAGAATTTTTTTTTCTGGTCTGCTCTCCTCCAAAAAGTCCCTACTTGGGAGTTTCTTCAAAGACGGGGTAGGATAGGCCCGGGCTGGTGTCCTCTATGCAAGAACAGCGCCGAATCAGTTCAACACCTGTTCCTCTTCTGCCCCTTCAACACTAGTCTTTGGGGTGAAACATTAAGGTTAATCAAAATCCCTTATAGGTGGGAAGGGCAAGGGATTTCGGAAGCCTGGCAAAAGTGGTGGAATGAAGCTGCAAATGACAGAGAGAGATCCATCCCTCCTCATCACCTGGGGGACGTGGCTGGCTAGGAATCAGGTCATCTTCAAGGACTCTGTCTTCCCGATCGCAAGATTGGCAGCTGAAGGTGTTGCAATTTTCGATAGTATCCCCGCTCCGCCTACTTCTCCTTCTCCTAGACTGGTTAGACAAGAAATAATAAGAGTTTCCATCCCGTGGGCTTACTTTGATGGAGCCTCAGATATAAACGACCGCTGTGGGGCTGGTTTCATAATTCATTTTTCAAAGGATAAGTCTGTCAAGGCTTTAGTTGGCCTAGGACAAGGCTCCAATAATTTTGCTGAATTGAAAGCCCTCCACCTTCTCCTCGGTTGGCTTGTCCTGCGGAACGTTCATGAGGTTCAGATCTTCGGAGACTCTATGAACACTGTGCGTTGGTTCAATGGGACGCAACGTTGCAACAATTTCACCCTGCTTCCCTTGCTCAGAGAAGTTTCTTGCCTAAAAAATCACTTCACGGAGCTCTCTCTCAGTCACATTTACAGGGAAAGAAATTCTGATGCTGACCGTCTCTCCAAAGAAGGTGTTAATCAAGTGATTGGGTCGTGTATTGTCCTGGAAGTTGAAAATGTGGTTGCTCGTCCTCTTGAGCAACCCATTTTCTCTTAGTTCTCTTTCTATGTTTTTCTCCTTCCTGTGTTCTGTACATACATGTCTTGTTTCTCTAGTTTTTTCCTTGCTGCTTTTTTTCTCTTTATCAGGTCTCGCGGGCTGCTTTCCTTGTAAAAGGATGCTCGCTTCGACTTGGTCTTTATCTCTTTCCCCTTTTCTCCAGAATCCTGGTCGTGTTTACGCAGGATTTCTGCCTGGAGGATGGGTGGTCCTTCCCTGTGCGAAATCGGTGTCTTGTTTCTGCATGGGAATTACTCTTCGTCGGTCTACTTTTCCTCGGGCCTCAGCGAGGCGTGTTATTTGACAGGCTTTACACCTCTTTCCTTTTGGCTCTTTCGGCGCATGACTTCTCTTTTCTAAATGTATTCTCTTGGGATCTCTGCGCTAGTTCATCGCCTCTCGGGTGCGCTTGACGGTGCTGATCACATTATATTTCAGCAGCGACTCTGTTCTTTCCCCTGCCTCATGGCAAAGAACGAGTCCTCTTGCAATGCAATGCATTTGCTGTGTAACTACCTATTATTCCTCAAATTAATAGATGGTTCGCTTTTTTCGGCGGAAAAAAATAATGTGTGACATGTATATGAATATTATGATTGTATTCATATAACATTGTGCATAATATGATATTTTTAATAAAATTGAAGGCTATTAAAATTTGAAGTTTGATAAAATATTAATTTTTAAAAAATTGTATAATTGCAATATTATAAATTTGTATTTTTATTAATTTTTAATTTAATTAATTTGTATATGTTAAAATGGTGATTTTTTTTTGTTTGTTATAAATATAATGAATAATATATTTGATAAATATGTTTATTTTATTTTTATTTATTTGTAATTAATTGAAATAGTAGAGTATAATGGTGGATGATTGACACACAAATCCTCCATATTTGTTTGGTTTATATCATATTTTTAATACAATTGAAGGTTATTAAAATTTTATGTTTAATAAAATATTATTTTTGAAATTTTTGCACAATTGCAATATTATAAATTTGTATTTCGACTATTTTTAATTTAATTAATTTGTATATATTAAAATGATGATTTTTTTTTAAATATAAATGAATAATATTTTATAAATGTGTTAATTCATTTTTATTTATTTGTAATTACTTGAAATAGTAAAGTATAATGGTGGATCTATTTACATACAAATCCTCCATATACATTTTCTAAAATCAACTTAAGGACTCTCACTTAGCTTGTTTGGGCATCATGGATTATTTCTTCTATGGAGGCCCATGCATTTGCTGTAGAGTGGCATCTATCACACAATTGGACTTTTCTAAGGGAGTTGGCTTTTTTAATAGTGCTTGCATGGACAACTTTGGTTGTGGTGTTATCATGAGGTTGGACTAGTTTATACATATCATATTCTCTTGGTTAGTGGCACTAGTAAATGCTCAAGAGGGGAGATTCTCCCACTTTGGGGGGCCCTACATTTTTAGAGTTTGCTAGCCATTGAGAAGATCAAGGTGGTTGGAGACTCCAAATTGGGGATTGATTAGGTTCGTGGTATTTCCTCTCTGGATATCCCCTCACTCCACCATTGGACTAAGCAAATTTTGGTTCTTCCTCTCTCATTTACCCACATTTAATTCTCCCATATCCAAACCTTTTGCTATTTAGGTGAGAAGTTGGACATGATGATGAAGATGTAGTCATGCCAAGCTCCCAAAAAAAATTATAAATATAAATGGATAATATATTTGATAAATATGTTTACTTTATCTTTATTTATATTTATTTGAATGAATTACTTGAAATAATAGAGTATATGAATCTATATGGTTTTTAACTTGTCATTTTAAAATTTGATTTTTAATACATTCACATTACCTTCTTTATATCAATCACTCTTTATATCACTCTTTATATTTTAAAGTATGATTCTTAGCTTATTGTATTTATTTCATATGGTACCCTTCATACCAAACATAAGTGAGTTGATACAAATGCACTTGAGTTGTTCTTTCTCATAACATGTAAACATGTAAAAAATTATCTTGCTAAAATCTATTATTTTCTAATTAAATTAATAATTTTAATTTTAGAGTTTTGGAAATAATAAATTTATAGAAAGTGATATTTAAAAATAATTTTTTAAGTTTTAGAGTTTTAACAATAATAAATTTATAGAAAAAATGAATTTTGATTTAAGTGATATATAGTTGAGAGATTAGTTAAAAATGAACTTGTAAAGTTATATTTAAAAATTATAATTTTGACATTTAAAATATATTATTTAATAAAAATTGATGTGTTATGTGTGTATATGATTGTAAGCATATAATATTGTGCATAATATGATGTGTTTGAAACAAATGGAAGGTTATTAAATTTTGTTTTGATGTTTAATAAAATAATATTTTTGATCAATACTTGGGTGAAATGGGGGAAAAACCCTAGCAGAGCTCTGCAACTCACTGCCAATGCGCAGACCTGCTCCTCTGCTCACAGACGACATACAGTGCAGCGCTCATTTCAGGACCGTTAGCAGCAGACCTGACGAATCCTGACTGAGCATCGCGTCATGTCCTCCCAAATGGGAGGGGCGGGTACCCAACCCTCCCCTCCTACGAGCAACCACATCACAGTTGACGGCGCACCAGTGAAGACCCAGGCTTCTACGAATCCGCTCTCTGAGCCAGGACAGAACTCTGAACAGCCAATAAATCTAGATCAGATTGCACAGACAGATGAAGAAGTGCCAGAGAGCCCAAAGACGTCACAAACAAAGACAAGATCGACAACATGCATCCCCAAAGCACCAGAAAGAATTCGAGTGGAGCTTCCCAGCTAATGCATCAATGGCGAGATACAATATATGTCAGATCATGCGCTCATCGGAAAATTTCTAGGCTTCTGGCCTACAGAAAAAGCCATGTATGGCTGGATAGCCTCAAAATGGAAGCCTAAAGGGCACGTATCTGTGCTTATGGGTCCTAAAGGCTTCTTCACGGTTATATTCACCTGCTTAGAGGACAAAACAAGAATATTTGAAGGTGGCCCCTATTTTTTCAACTCAGCAGGCCTCTTCTTACGGGACTGGAAACCTAGATTCAATCCAGACACAGAAGACCTTAGTCAAGTGCCGGTCTGGATTCGCATGTACTCTTTACCTACGGAATACTGGAGAGAAGAAACTCTACAGGATATCGGCAACAGCATCGGAACCTTCATCAAGGTAGCTGAGGAAACAAAAAGGCGAGGATCTACCTCCTATGCAAGGATCTGTGTCCAGATGCAACTCAAAAAGACCCTTGCGGAATCGGTAAGCCTCTATCATGATGATTATGAATGGATTCAACCTCTTGATTACGAACATATTCCTTTTCGCTGCCGAAAATGCCATCAGCATGGGCATTTGTTTAGGGAATGTCCTCTGAATGTCCAAAGCCAACCCATAGAAAAGGAGCTTTCCCAAGACTCTGAGGGGTTTGTCAAAATACCCCAACGCCGTAGACATGCCAAGAAGACGAATGCTGCTCCCCCCTCCCAAAAATCCCATAAAGATCCCTCCTCTAGCCATACGAATCTCGACACCTTGAACAGATTCCAGATCCTCACTCCTGAAGACTCCTCTGACCCTCTGCTCCAAAAAAATTCTCATGCCTCTCCGGCCCCCTTACTTGATGCTACCATTCATAAAAATCCTCTGCACCCATCAGCCTCAGATATAATAGGAGCTCCTCTGAAATCGAAGCTAAAAATGCCAATGACAGAAACGGATACGCAGATCTCAGATATGGATCTAGATGCGGCTCTCGCTCTCAGTTTACATGAAGAAACCATGGCAGATCACCTGAATGTACCCATCAACATGGACGAAGATATAGAAACTGTAAGTCTGGATGGGCTGGACATCCTCAAACTAGAGGAGGCATGCAAGAAGAAAGCATACACTACCATACACCCTGGGGACATAGACAGATTGGAAGGAGTATTAAACAAAGCTCAGCACAAAAAATGCCTAGGAGTTCAGGCAGGCAGCCCCTGGGATGGAAAGAAAATCTTAAAATAAACGAAGAAACGTGGGCGCAAGACAGAGTTGCAGCGAACCATCATTATAGGTGAACAATTAATGGAATCTGGGAGATTCCCGAAATTAACAAGGTTCTACAAGGCCCAACCACATAGTTCCTCATGAAGCTCATCTCCTGGAATATGAGAGGGCTCAACAGCTCCGCAAAACATAGAATGTTAAAAAGCATGATACAGTCTGAAAAACCAGCAGTAGTCTTTCTCCAAGAAACAAAGAGCACTATCACGGCCATAGAGCAGCTCTTCAACAAAACTTGGGGCGGAAGTCAATCCATTTCTATAGATGCGATGGGAGCATCAGGCGGAATATCCATAGCTTGGAATCCGCAGATCTTACAGATGCAAAACTTCCAGGCAACTCGGCATTTTATTCAAGCCACTTTCCATCTTATTGGAACGGATGTTCACGGACATCTAACCAATACATACTTCCCTCAAGATCCGCAACTCAAAATAAAAGCGCTGGAGGCGCTCACAAGCTTGAACTCTTCCAGGCACTATCCACTTTGGATCAGCGGAGGCGACTACAACATTATCACACACCTAGAGGAAAAAAAAGGAGGACGCAGGAAACTGGAAGACGACAGCACCAGCTTCGAGGAGTTCATCAGAATTAATCATCTCATCGATGTTCAAACTTCAAACGGCACCTACACCTGGACGAACAAGCGCAGAGGGATGCACCACATTGCCTCACGTCTTGACAGATTTCTGCTCTCAGACAATGCCATACATCTGGGAGGAGACTTTCATGCCTCCATTCTGCCTCAAGGGGGATCGGATCACTGGCCCATCATGCTGCAATGGACCAGACCCGGGAAACAGTGTAATAGACCTTTTCGCTATGAAGCCTTTTGGTCCAGTCACCCAAACTTCAAAGAAACAGTCCAGACTGCATGGAGAACCTTCGCCCCTCCAGCAGGAGCCAAAATGTACAAATTTCAACAAAAACTAAGGCATCTCAAGCAAGTGCTGAAGGCCTGGAACAAAAATCATTTTGGAAACATCACGGAGTCCAGGAAAAATTTAGAGCAGGAAATGAATGCTCTCCAACAAACCATCATCACAGAAGGAAGAACAGAGGAACTAGCCTACAAAGAACAAAACCTTTGGACAACCCTAGAAGCAAGAAGATCGCAAGAGGAAATACTCTGGCGTCAAAAGTCCAGAGTAAAATGGCTTAAGGAAGGGGAGAAAAATACCAAATTCTTCCACCGCACCACCATCCAGCGAAGAATGAACAATAATATTGCCTTCATCAATAACAGACAGGGGGAAAAACTAGAAAGGCATGAAGACATGGAAACAGAGCTTAGAGATCACCTTCAAGACATTCTCACAGAGCCCACCAGAAGCAGAAAGGAGGCCATTCAACAGATCACAAGGCACATTCCCAAGTTGATCACAACAGATCACAACAAAAGCCTTCTTCAACTGGTCTCCAAGCAAGAAGTAGAGGACGCAATGGCACAGCTCAAAGATGGTAAGGCTCCTGGTCCAGATGGCTTTACAGCTAATTTTTTTCATGAGTTTTGGGATCTAATAAGCAGCGAAGTCTGGGATCTGGTAGAGGAATCTCGCACAATGCACTGGCTCCTCCCCTCCTTGAACTCCACCTTTATAGCGCTCGTTCCCAAAGGGGAGGAAGCTCACACGCCTGATAAATTTCGACCCATTTCCCTATGCAATGTCATATACAAGCTCATTTCAAAGGTCATTGCCAATAGACTCAAACCCCTCCTGCCTATGCTAATTCTTCCAGAGCAGACAGGGTATGTCGAAGGACGCCAGATCATGGACGGCATCATCCTATCCAACGAGGTCATCCACTCCCTAAAGATCCTCAGAAAGCCAGGTATGATCATGAAGCTTGATCTTTCAAAAGCTTTTGATAAGCTCAGCTGGGAATACATTCAGCATATGCTTCTGGCCTTTGGCTTTTGCCCCACTTGGACGCGCTGGATAATGAACCTCATTTCCTCGCCCAGCTTCTCCATCCTTCTCAATGGCTCCCCCTCAAAGCCTTTCAAACCTACGAGAGGCATAAGGCAAGGGGATCCCCTCTCCCCTTTCCTTTTTGTCCTTATGGCGGAAGGTCTCAGTCGCTTAATTCATCATGCTGTAGCCTCTAGAACCATTAAAGGTATCGCGCTTCATGGTCTCCCTCCATCTTCGCATCAACAATTTGTAGACGACACTATGCTTTTTGGACACCCATCCTCTACTGAAGCCAAATCCTTCAAAGCACTTCTTGATCTATTCTCAGACGCCTCAGGCACTTCCATAAATGCTTCTAAATCTCAGCTCTTTTTCTTCAACACGCCCCCTTCCACTCAGCGAAACATCACCCGCATCCTCGGCTTCTCCATAGCCTCGCTTCCCTCCAAGTATCTTGGTGCTCCTCTCATGCTCTCTGCTCTTAATCAAACTTCGTGGAAATCGCTCCTGGACAAGCTCGAAGCAAAACTCTCTTCCTGGACGTTCAGGTCTCTCAATATAGCCAGTCGCCTGATCCTGATTAAATCGGTGCTTCAAACCATGCCTCTGTATCTATTCTCCATTCTTGCTGCTCCGAAATGGGTCCTTAAAGGCATTCGCAATCTACAACGGAACTTTCTATGGGGATCAACGGGTCTGAATAAAAAATGGGCATTAGTAAAATGGTCAGAGGTCTGCCAACAAAAATCCAACGGAGGACTAGGCCTAAGGGACCCACTGCACAGCAACAATACTATGGGCGCCAAGGTTTGGTGGAACTGGCTTGTTAAACCTCAAATCCCATGGGCGAAGCTTTGGCAAGCCAAATATGCCTCGGGAAGCAACTGGGAAGATCTAATAAGATTCAATCCTAGCAGCTCAGGATCACTAATCTGGAATGCTGCTAAACTTCACAGCACATTCATTCAAGAAAACAGCTTCTGGGAAATTCGATCAGGGAATTTAGCGCGGTTTTGGAAGGACTCCTGGCAGCAACTCCCGCCGCTCGCTTCAATCTTTCAAAAACCGCTATGGAAAAATCACATGCAACGAAACAACCTTGAAAGCATCACCCAGTTCTGGCAACCCACTGAAGGCACAGATTTTCAGCAATGGAAACCAGCGCACACCTGGCAGGAAAACTGGCACGGTGAATCTTATGAGGATATTGAACACGAGCTAAAACTCAGGAAGATCAAAAAGTCAAATAAACAGGATAGATTAAGATGGGGATACACGATCAAAGGAGTCTTCACAACAAAAGAAGCTTATAATCTTCGATATGCTCCAAACAACATCGACAAAGATCAGTTATGGGGCAACATCTGGCAATCTCCTATATGGCCTAAAGTCTCTACCTTCCTGTGGCTTTTGAGCAAAAAACGAATACTCACCTGGGATAATCTGCAATGTAGAGGTTTTACAGGTCCCTCTCAATGCCCTAATTGCTCTCTCAATACAGAAACCACTCTGCATCTGATGGAAACATGTCCCCTTGCCAGGTCTCTTTGGAATCGCATTGATATATGCACTCAAAGATTAGGAAATCGTCAAGAAGATATAGCTAATATTTTTAGAACCTGGCCCAAGATGCCATATCAGAGTCCCCTGCTGAACACACTCTGGACTCTTATCCCCGGCTTTCTCTATTGGACCATATGGAAGGAAAGAAACAACATAATTTTCAATAATAAGAAGCGCCCCCCAGACATCCTGTGGACTCTACTCAAGCAAAGCATTCAAGAGACTCTTATGCTCAGGACTTGGCAAGAATCGGATTGGCCATCTTCCCCCCATGAGATAAGAGTATGGCAGTCTTGGAATATTCATGTTTCCCGCCTCTCCCCTCCCCCTACTCAGACACCTATCAAGACGGTCTCCCCCTCTCACTGGTCTCCCCCAGCTCGAGCCTCCTTCAAGCTGAATTTTGATGGTGCAGCTAAGGGAAATCCAGGACCTGCAGGATATGGAGGAGTCATTCACAACGACGAAGGGCACATTCAGCATGTCTTCTTCGGATCAATTGGACATGACACCAATAACGTTGCGGAATTAGAAGGGCTATGGAAAGGTCTATGTATCGCAGACAGGCTAGGCTTCTATCCGCTGACAGTAGAAGGCGACTCCCAGATCTTAATCAATGCGGCTATCCGGCTTCAAGCAGGTACTCCCGCTACCAAAGTTGCCTCCAGCTGGCGATTGCTAAGCAGACTAGAATCCCTAGAAGCGTGGCTCAAAAGACCCAATAGCATCACCTTCCATCATGTTAAAAGATCCGCCAATAAGGTTGCTGATCAGTTAGCCAATCAGGGAGTTGATCTGAATTGTCCCCCCTACTCAGGTATGCTCAATGAAACAGCAGATATTCAACTACAACAAGTTTGCCTATCATTGGCAACTCAGGATCTTCAACCCCCGGATGCGGGTGATTGATCGCAGCATTGATGAGCCGGCGGCGTCATTCAATGACAAATGGCCGCCAGCTCTTGAC
This sequence comes from Pinus taeda, assembly GCA_000404065.3. Classification (NCBI taxonomy): domain Eukaryota; kingdom Viridiplantae; phylum Streptophyta; class Pinopsida; order Pinales; family Pinaceae; genus Pinus; species Pinus taeda. The sequence continues at coordinate 13,600 of APFE030647847.1, forward strand.
AGATGGGCCATCGTAAATGCCATAGTAAATGCAGGCAGGCTCCGGCACAAGGGCAGGGGTATTAGACCGCCAAGAGACAGCATTTCGACGCCGCGCGGGAGGAATTCGATAGGTTCAGGTGAGAATTGCTCTGGCTATCTGGCTGAGCGGGGCATTCTCTGGTTGAGCGGGGTGTTCTCTGGTTCAGAAGCGCGCAGCGCTGTTCATCTGGTTGATAGGGGTGTTCTCTGGTCGAGTGGGGTGTTGTCTGGGCATCTGGCTGAGCGGGGCATTCTCTGGTTGAGCTGGTTGTTCTCTGGTTCAGAAGCGCGCAGTGCTGTTCATCTGGTTGATAGGGGTGTTTTCTGGTCGAGTGGGGTGTTGTCTGGGCATCTGGTTGAGTGGAGCGTTAGCTGGTCGAGAGGGGTGTTATCTGGCTATCTGGTTTTCGGGCTGAGCGGAGAGCACTCTGGTCTGTGAAAGCTGGTAAGAGTCACCCTGGTTGTTTGGTTGTCTGCTTGTCTGGTTTGGTTTGGGAGGGGGGTTACCAATTCTTGGATGTTTGCTCGGTGTGAAAGAAGAATTGTCCAGCAACCTCGGCCCTCAGCTCTTGAGGCCTTGGTTCGAGGGGCATTTCTCGGCCTTCCTGCTTTTTCTGGGTTCAGGTCGGGGCATTTACCTGGCGCACTCTTTCCGGGGGTGGTTCTGTTTCAAATCTGGTCTCTGTCCTGGTGTGATTCTGTCTTCGGCCTTGCCTCTGTTAGTATAAGCGCTGTATCATGCCTCGAGAACGGCTTCGTGGAGCCTGTCGACGTGGTGGCTCACGAGGTAGAGGCCGAGCTAGAGCCTCGTCTCCACATTCCTCTGCGTCCTCAGAGGAAATTCTCTCTCCACATGCCCGCACAGGGAGAGGGCGAGGCAGAGGACGGGGCAGGTCGGCGGTTTGTCCCTTTGGAGGGCACCCATCAGCCCGCTTCATGTTCCCCTGCATCCTGGACAATGCTGTTTATTTCGTCACAGTGCGCATTGAGAAATGCGAGCACCAAGACCGACCTGGAGCATCAGCCGATCCAAGGCCACCATCGCCTGTTCCTGCTCAGCAACTTCAGTCTCAGGAAGCCGCGGGTGAGGTGGCGAGAAATCAAGCCGGACCAAGCGAGCCTGAGAGGAACACTGCGCCCTACACCGACACGAGTGCCTCAGACTCCTTCGGCTGCACGGTGGTGGAGGAGCCACACGGCACTTTCATCCCCCCGATGGAGGAGGAGCCTCCAAATCCTCGTACCTAGGCGCGCGGTCTGGGCTTCTATTTTGGTATGGCTCTGTTATGTTTATTCTCACAATTCGGCAAAGCGGCACCTGTCGTTCTTGATAGTCAGTCTAAGTCTCTGTTCATTTCTGTTAAGTCTGTGTCAGTCATGGTCAATCTATTCGAGTCTGTAATGTCGTTTCTGCCATATCAGTTTTTATATGGGTCTGTAATGTTGATTCTGCCGTCTCAGTTTTTGAATGGGTCTGCAACCTCCTCCCTTGTGTTGTTGGGAGTGGCAGGTTTAGTTTTTGGAGTCTTCAGTTATGGCTCTAGTTGGAGTCTCACAGTCCTCCTTCTCAGGCTCAGTTTCAGTTTCGAATGGTCATCCTGTCCATGTAGCCAATTTTGGCGGAAGATGTAACTCTGTAACTTTTTTGTATTATAAATAGATTAGCTCGATTTACACAAAAAATAAATAAAATAATATTTTTCAAAAATTTGTACAATTGCAATATAAATTTGTATTTGTATTTTTTTTTTTTTAATTTAATTAATTTGTACAAGTTATATGTTATAAAGTATGAACATAAGTGAATTGATACAATTGTACTTGAGCTATTCCTTCAAAACTATCTTTTTAGATAGAGCCTATTAATTTTTAATTAAATTAATAATTTTACTATTAATTTTAATTTTAGAGTTTTGCAAATAATAAATTTGTAGTAAAAGTGGTATTTAAAAATGATTTTGATTTAAGTGATATATAGTTGAGAGATTAGTTAAAAATGAACTTGTAAAGTTATGTTTAAAATTATAATTTTGACATTTAAAATATATTATTTAATAAAAATTGAAGTGTTATGTGTGTATATGATTGTAAGCATATAATATTGTGCATAATATGATGTGCTTTTAAACAAATTGAAGGTTATTAAATTTTGATGTTTAATAAAATAATGTTTTTCAAAAATTTGTACAATTGGAATATAAATTTGTATTGTATTTTTTTTTTTTTAATTTAATTAATTTGTACAAGTTATATGTTATAAAGTATGAACATAAGTGAATTGATACAATTGTACTTGAGCTATTCCTTCAAAACTATCTTTTTAGATAGAGCCTATTAATTTTTAATTAAATTAATAATTTTACTATTAATTTTAATTTTAGAGTTTTGCAAATAATAAATTTGTAGTAAAAGTGGTATTTAAAAATGATTTTGACATCAAGTGTGCTAGTCTTGTTCTAGTGTGACTTGGAATTGATTGCAATGTCACGATAACATCTAGGTGCCTATGTATGCCCCTTTAGCAAGTACAGGTTAATACGGGGATTTGAACCACCTTCTCATTTAACATTTAATTTTTATAACCTTCCCCAATTGAGTTGCCTATTTGAACCATCCTCTGATATAACATTTCATTTTCACAACCTTCCCCAATTGAGTTGGCCCTTGATGGCTATTGAAAATTTAAATATTTATACAAATAAAATTTAAATTTAGATAGTTATTTATGTTGTGTTGTAATATAATATTTTGTGTCTTCTACTTTTACTTGTTTATATAATTTATCACAAGTTTGTATTTTTATTTTCTATTAGAATATTATAAATATAAACTCGAATTAATTTAATTAATTTATATCTTATTTAGATAAAAATGAATAATGCATATAAGATAATGAAATGCATACAGTTTTGAATTTTACATTTTATAATTTGATTCTTATTACATGATATTTTTTTTATTATATAAAATGTACATGGTTGTTAACTTAACATTTTAAACTATAATTCTAATCATATGATATTTATTTATTACTTTTTTATTTTTTTAAAAAGAACCATTAGCACTTGTATTAAAATATTTGGTTCCATTGCTATAACCATTTATAGGCATAAGTAATTTCAAAGGATTTGGTATTCAAGTTTAACCATAACAAGATTTTCTTTCTTCTGCGGGCTTAAACTACAATTTTACATATTTCAAAGGCTTTGGTATTCAAGTTTAACCATAACAAGGTTTTCCTACTTTGGCAGGCTTTCTTTTCTTGAAAATTATAAAATTTGGGAGGGCCTAGCTTTTATTGAAGGTTCCATATTCCCCTTAGTGTTGCGAGGCATGCCTTCTCCAGTTTTTTCAATAGATGAACACCAAATTCCTTGTCCTTTTGATATTTCCACCATGACCATTAATACTTCAAACAAATTTTCCACTAATTACTTCCAAGACTCTAGGCATTCTTTGAAGCATGATTGGTGGAGGTGGCCACTTCCAAACTTTCCATACTCAACTTGTGCATCCATAATGGAAGTTGTGGGGCAAAAGAAAAAGATGAGATATTCTCAGATAACCTTTGAATATATAACGTTAATTCATCAAATTTGTGGAGGCCATGCCTCTCTAAAGACATTAATTTTGGATCTACCTAGATCTAGGATCCTACAATAAGAATGTAATATGCCATAAAATTAAAGATTGGAAGTGGAGAGCAAGGCATTAAAATCCAAATCTATGGAGAGTTGTGGTTAGATCAACAAGAACAAATTCTATATGAAATCCCATTTACAACAAATCAAATAGCCCAACCATCTATATGGTCAATAGTGAATTGAATTCTTTTTTTTTTTTGGCTGGCTCGTGGGCAGGCTTGACCTAGCGAAGCCAAATCCCATTTACAACAAATCAAATAGCCCAACCATCTATATGGTCAATAGTGAATTGAATTCTTTCTTTTTTTTTGGCTTGCTCGTGGGCAGGCTTGACCTAGTAGCCTCCCTGCTTGGCAGCCCCCTGCGGCCTCCTTGAGCTTGGTCTCGGCCCCTCCCTGATGGTTCTCCTCTCCCTGGGCAGCTTCGCATTCTTTTCCCTTCGCTCGGCAGCCTCCTGCTGCTGAGTTTTCTTCCACCATGCCCCTCTCTACAGGGGGAGACTCATCCTTTCAGCATGGAATTGACGAACAAGAAGCAACATTTGCAGCTTTAATAGCAGAAAACATAGCTCCAAAAGCCAGGCCAACTACTAGCAAATTTGTGAAGAAGTTAGCAGACATACCAGAGATTTCTTTACGCCCAACTCTGCCGAGGAAAGCCGCTATATATTTCGTTGAACGTGGATTGGTAGGACAATTTACATGTCTGTGGCCCTCCCCCAAAGCGGTACAGAAATGGGTGGAGAGAAACTAGAGTGCAAATATACAAGGGAAAATAGCTATAAGGTTATGTGGAAAGAGATATTTCACTTTCCTATTCGAAACCAAAGAAGATATGAATCTAATATTCAGAAATGGTCCTTAATTTATGGACTCTAGAGGCTTGTATTTGAATATATGGTCATTGGATTTTGACCCAGAGATGTACATTCCAAGCGTTGTGCCGTTATGGGTCAGATTGCCACACCTTCCCCTCCATTGTTGGGCCGATGAGTGAGTGAAAGCTATCGGAAATGCGGTTGACAAGTATATATACATATGTGAGCTAAAAGATAACATGCATGCTTGTGCTCGCATTTGCGTGGAAGTAGACCTGGGGAAAGGACTATCGGAGGCAATAAAAATCACGGTGGACCAATGGACTCACATCGAGTAGCTGGACTATGAGAAAATCCCTTTCAAATGCAAGTTAAGCCATGAATATTGTCATTTTGCAAATAGGTGTAGTAAATTAAAAGAAGTAGAGAATTCTGAGAATGTTAAGAAACAAGAAGATACTTGGGAACAAGTAAAATGAAAGAAGCTCCATAATAAACAAGTTGTTTCGAACCCCTCTCAGCCCCTCGAAACCTTAGCTTCAGCTTATATCCCTCCTATCATCGAGGACCCTCTAATAAACCCGACTTTAAATCCATTTGAAATATTGGGGGAAGACTTGCCATCCCCTTGTTCCCCTACCCAAGCCAATGCATTAGCCATCATCTCTTCTCCCACCCAAAGCTTATCCTCTCCCCCCACCCACCATTGATCCGATTCTAACAAGAAACAAAGTCAAAGAAAGCACCCATGTGTGGGATCAGCTGAAAAAAGCAGGAAAGAAATCCAACAAAGAAATAAGAGACGAAGCAACACCAAAGGAAATGGCCATGACACTCAACAACCAATGGATTCCTTCCTCGGAAAACAAAAAGGAAGTGGAGAAAATATCAGCAAAAGGAAAAGGGTGTAATTCACCACAAATCAAGTAAATAATGATTATGGTCTCTTGGAATAGAAGGGGTCTCGGCTCTTCTCTCAAAACTAACACAACACAAGACATAATAAAACAGAAACATCCAGACATTTTTATGATCCAAGAGACCAAAGTCAGCAACCAAGAGGTTCAAAAATTGATTAAGACTCAATTTTTTTTTAAGGAACAACTATGGACTCCATTGGAGTATCAAGTAGTATCTACACATTGTGGAACAAATGGAAATGGGAACTCGTCAATCAAAAACTCAACAATTATTGAGTTATGACAGATCTAAAAAATAAGAATACGAATGAAAAGTATACCATTATAAACATATACTCTCTAAACCACTACATAGATAAAGCTATGTGCTGGGAATTAGTAAAATAAGAAGCATAAGAAGGTCCAAGGAGAAATCTAGTTATAGGAGGGGATTTAAATTTGATTATACATAGAGATGAGAAGTTGGGAGGTAATTACTTCAGTGATCCCTTAAAAGGAGCCCTGAAAGACATCATAGAAGTGCACAAACTTTTTGACATTCCACCAAGCTATGGAAGATTTACCTGGAGTAATAAAAGAATGAGAGCACATAATATAAAGGAAAGACTAGATAGAATTTTGATTCAAGAGAATATAGCAGCAGCCTTCCCAACCATCAAAAGAAAAATAGTGCACACTTCTGCCTCTGACCATAAGCCTGTGGTGCTGATTTTGGATAGGCTGGAGAACCTCGATCCGATTCCTTTCAAATACAACAAACTCTGGGATAGCAAGGAAGTTTGGAAGCTAGTAAAAGAAAGATCGGAAACCTCTATTTTAGGCTCCCCCCATTACGTATGGGAAACTAAATTAAAAATGTTAAAGATCAGATCTAAAATCTTGGGCAAGAGGAAACACTCTCAAGGAAAAAAATAAAAAAATAGAGCTGCAAAAGAAACTTGAAAACTGGAGTAAGGAGAAAGAAAATCTACGAGATATCGAGCAAGAGCATGCTTTTGAAAAATAAATCTTTTTGGATCTTTATAAGCAAAACAGGCAAGAGGAGGAGGAAATTAGGCAAAAATCAAGATGCTTATGGCTTAAAGTGGGGGATAAAAACACCACTTTTTTCACAACAATTTAAAGATAAGAAGAGTTGGCAACCAAATTGATAAAATTCAAGTGGAAGGATAGGAAATAAAGGAAATGGAGAAAATAAAAAGGTAGCTTATAATTATTACAAAAACCTCCTTTCAGCAGGGGATCAACAAGTGGACAGTAAAGAGTTCCTTCATCAAATCAACAACAAAATTAATGATAAACAAAATAGAGAGCTGGTAAAAGAGGTCACAGAGGAGGAAATTAGAGAGGCAATTTGGAGCATGCCCTTGGAAAAGGCTCCTGGACTGGATGGGTTCACCATAGCTTTCTACAACAACCATTGGGCTTCAATAAAAAAATATTTAGTAAGGATGATAAAAAACGCTTTCAAAAAAAATAAAGTGGGAGAAAACACCAAAGCTTCCCATTTGGCTCTCATCTCGAAAGAACCAAATCCGTTTTATTTTGATAGATATAGGCCAATCTCTTTATGCAATTCCTCTTACAAAATCATCACAAAAATATTGGCAAATAGGCTAAAAACGCTGCTTAGTATCATTTTAGAAAACCAAGGCGGCTTTGTCCCAAAAAGATAGATAACTGACAATGTAATCTTGGTTTAGGAAGCCATCCATAGCAGCATCCAAAGTAAGGAAAAAGGCATGGTTATAAAGCTGGACATGGCCAATGCTTTCGACAAAGTGAACCTTAATTTCCTTGCTGCCACTCTTCAAAAGTTCGGAATCTATCCCAAGTTCATTGATATTATTATGGCTTGTATTTCCAATCATTGGTTTGCTCCGTTGATCAATGGTAGGCCAAGCAGATATTTTCGAAGCACTAGAGGTTTGAGGCAAGGGTGCCCGCTTTCCCCATTCCTCTTTATCTTTATGGTGGAAACGCTGAGTATTCAGATACAAAGTCAAAGAAAAAAAAGGAAAATTATTGGCATTAGAATAGCCCGCAGGGTTAAGGAAATAAACCACTTGCTCTTTGCTGATGTTACTTTTCTCATTGGGGGAGCCTCTAATATCATATCTAGGTGGTTCAAAAAAGTTCTTGATGATTTCCTCGATGTCTCAAAAGGAATTCTAAATAATAAAAAATGCAAAATTTATACTTGGAATGTGCCAATAAATATAATGCAGACAATCTCTCAAATTATGGATATCCCGGTTCAGTTAAAATGGTGTCATTTTATTTATCTTGGTTTACCACTGACAAAAGAAATGGTTAAGACAGAGGTCTGGAACAAACAAATTGAAAAAATGAGGGGGAAGATACAAAGTTGGTGGATGACGTGGCTAAATCTAGCAAGGAGAACAATTTTAATTAAAGCTCTCCTCTCAGCCTTGCCTATTGATCAATATGTTTTAATTTTGGCCCTGACAATCATTCACAAGCAAATGGAGCTTATCACTAGAGGCTTCCTTTGGCAAGGAGGAAAACAAGATTAAAAAAATTCAGTCTTGTTCGATGGGATCAAGTGACTCTCCCTTTCGAAAAAGGAGGCATATCTATCAGGATTCCAGGTTTAACAAACAAGGCCCTTGGTATCAAGCTTGTGTGGTGAATGCCAAATGGGAAGGATCAATGGTGGGGCGAAGCTCTCTCAAGGAAATATCTTAATTGTCAGTGGTAAAAGATGCTTACAGAAATTATTCCAGACCACCCCTGCACCCAAATTTGGAAACTCATCAAGAAAATTATTCCTCAAATTAGAGACCATATCTCTAAGAATCCGGGGAATGGGAAAGACACCTCTACTTGGAATGACAGATTAATGGGAGCAGCACCCTTGAGCCAACATCAAAATTTAAGAGGTCTGAAAGAGTGGGGGGATGAGAAAGGCACAACCTCTTTATATTCCATCTCTGACTGGGAACAAAACAGATGGATTGCTTGGAGAATTCAGTGTCTTCCAATAGACTGAAAAATTAGTGGGAAGATTTGAAGCTTCTTGTAGGAGCTACTCCCATAAATAAAAGAAGTCAGGACAACTATATATGGGACCCAAGCGGAGGCAATTTCACAGTTAAATCAGGCTACAACTTTCTCTAAAATCATAGCAATCACGAAAACTGAAATCTTTGGTCAGTTGTTTGGAAGAATGAATGCCTCCCCAAAATTAATTTTTTTCGCCTGGACTCTTCTAAAAGGAAAGATCCTTATGGTGGAAAACTTAAGGAAGAAGGGTTTCCATGGCCCCTCTATTTGTGTCTTATGTCAAAAATATGAAGAAAGCATTCAACATTTCTTCTTGAATTTCACTATTGCAAAACACTGCTGCAAGAAACTCATCAGTCCTCTTGAAATAAACATTGACACAACTGAGCAATTGATAACCTTAAACAAAATTTGGGTGAAAGCTATCCATATGTCAAGAAAAAAACCTGCCATAATTCAAATCTAGAAGTGCCTTCTTTCCACTCTTTGTTGGTAAATTTGGTTAGCTAGGAATAAGTGCATTTTTAAAGGCCAAAAGCCAAATTCCGAGTCCATTTTAGCCAAAACTTGTGGGAAAATTTTGGAGATGATTAGCGCAAATGGTGTGCCAATCATGGATCAAAAAAGCTGGAAGAAAGAATAAAAGGTTTGGTATAGCAAAGCTCTCATGGAAGGCTCAACTAAGATACAAATTTTAAAGAAGATAGGAGGGAAAACTAGAGAATGGAAACTTCGTGGAAATGAAAAAGAGATAGAGGATTAGACCAAAAATCAAAGAAATTACACTCTTTTCTTCGATGGAGCCTCTAAGAATAACCCTGGAAGAGTAGGGGCAGGCAGGTTAATAATTGATCCAAATGGTGAGACAATTGCTACTTATGAATGGGGGCTTGGGACTATCACAAAAAGTAAGGTGAAGGCCTACAGTTTGCTTATGGGCACTAGTATTTGCAAAGGACTTCAGGGTAAAGATATAATCATAATTGGAGACTCAATGATTATAATTGCTACAATGGAAGCGGGGAGAGACTTTAAAAATCAAGTATTAAATAAAATCAGGGAAAGAATTTTGGACAACTTAAAAATTATGGGAAATGTTGTTTTTAAACATGTTCTAAGGAACAACAATCAAAACACTGATTCACTTGTGAACAAGGCAATGGATCGAAGGGCTAGGAAAGTGAAATAAATCTAAGATACTTATGAAAAAGCAATCCCTTAATTTTCCTTTTCAAGAGGCTTGGTCCAAGATCTAAAGCACACATAAACACATCAACTCGAAAGAAGCAAAGCTCCCTCATACGAATAAGCAGCAGGAGATCCTCTTGTACTTGTCTGGCAGGCATATCTCAGCCAATCCTTCTTGTGCAGAGAGGAATATCCTCATTATGAAGAATCAGAGGCTTTGTGATATGCTCCAGAAAAGAAACCATCTCCAGGATTAGAATATAGCTTATATAGGTCATATTAATCATGGTACCACCCTTACTAATTTGAACAGAAAGTCGGGCAAGCATGGTTTTAAGGGGATTACTCTTGAGAAAGCATAGAAGAATCACGAGTCTAGTAAGCTAAATCAAGCCTATAAAAAGCATCCCAAGTTCAGGAACCTCCATCAAAATATTCATCGCGCAACTGGAGGGAGAGAGCATCAGGATCAAAAAGGGAGGTGAGCTAATAGTGATCAACATTCTCTGTAGCAATCCCAACGCGCAGGTGCCGAGTAGAGGTAAGCAAGTCATTTATAGAATTAGTCCTATGTTGCAAGCCGACTCTTCCTGTAGACTCACCATTGTTTTAAGAGTGTATAGGTTCCTACGTTTTGAGGCTCTATCTCTCCTCTTTTGGCCTCTAATCTTGCCTTCTAAGGCCATTGATACTAACCCCTTTGATCAGAATCATTCTCTGTTGAAAAGAAGCTCGATTCCTTTTTTCTCATCGAGTGTGCTCTTCCTACTCCGTATCCCGCTATATTCCTTCTCAACTCCGTTCTTGGTCCGTTTCATAATTACAGAGGAACTTCTATGTATGGTCACTTGTCGCTCTTCCCAGACCTCTCTAGCGCTCTCATCTTTCCTTCCTCTTGGAAGTCCCAGTCCAATAGGCTCGAGACTCTCTCCTTTCATATATTCATCTTTCATAGATAGACCCCAATAGCGTTCAACATTGGCTATCACTCCAACAAGCTCAGAAGCTCATAGCATAAGGTCAGAGATTAGAAGAGTAACTCAATTGACAAGCCATTCAAGATGTTTTCTAATCCTTTAGAAAAAGTGGAGAAAAAAGATAGTTGCACTCTGTGTCGTGCCAATCTTTTCATGATTGGTCGCTTCATTCAAACACTCAATGACCTCTGTTCGAAGATGAAGAGTGTGAATAAATACAAACGAACTAAAATCAAGAACCAGAGAGCCGAGATTAAAGCGTTGAAGGATAAGTGTAAGCATATTGAAGATGCAGTTGATTATATAAACTCTCTGAACCAAAGCGAATAGGGTGAAGCTTCCTCAAGATATAAGGGTCGTTATCGTGAGGAATCTGTAAACCATGTTTGGTGAAATCCTTGTCTCCTTCCTCAAATGCACTGCAAATTTTTCTTGCTTCTTGGTCAATTTGTTCGGCAATATGGGTATGTTCTTTTCCAACATTTTAGAAACAAGGTCTCTTATGTCGAGGTAGTGAATGTGCTCCCCTTTTGCGCCTCCACAAAAGACCTTTCGCACTCGAAATGTAACAGGACTCAATCCTCTTTTTGCTTTTTATAATACAAAATTATTCGACCTTGTTTAAAAAAAAATAGTGAATTGAATTCAATAGATGAAACATGTTGTACTCACCACCTCCAAATGTTGTAGCCCATCTACTGCCACTACCAAGTGTGAGAAAAGTTGTGTGACATTCCTTATGGGTTAATTCCCCTTATAAACATTATCTTGTAACTATGTAACCATAAATTAAAAAATGGCTAAGGGAAAGGGGCATGTATTTCACAGTTTGAGAAAGGGATCTTGCTTAAGGGACTTGGAGTTATAAATGTGAGTCATGAGCTTCTTGATATGTCATGCTCATGTTCCTATTGGGAAAATAATCTATGAATGAATTGTTTGTTCCAAAGCACTAGTCTCCCTCCATAGCCCACACAAGGAGACATACAATTTCATTTGTTGAAACAAAGAAGAAAAGAGGAGGTGAAGTCAGTTAAAACTATGATGAGTAAGTGCAATTCGGGGAGGATCTTGAAGAGAAGAGGAGGCAAAGTTTTTTAGAATCATGAAAAGTAAGTATAATTTGGGGAGATTTTCGTGGGATGAAGAGAATAGGAGGCATAGTTAATTAGAACCACGATGAGTAAGTGGAAGCTATCGAAGAGAAGAGGAGGAAAAGTGAGTTAGAACCATGACCAGTGAGTGGAAGTTTTGGGAGTTTCTCGTGGAAAAAGGAGGAGGT
>APFE030647849.1:5238-17906 GCA_000404065.3 Pinus taeda
GATTGAGTCTCCCAATTCTATCAATTACATCACTTAAAGCATCATCCGTTGTTGGAGTTTCAGACGGGGGAGAATCTTCTTCAGAAGACGATTCCACATGTTGATCTACTATAGGAATCCCCCCTTCAAGATGTGGAATCTGATTTTCAAATTCTTGAAATGATTTCATTTTTGCGAATCTATCCAAGCGATCAAGTTGCCGCTCAACAACATTGTCAGATTTGGATGATTCAAGAAAAATTAAATCTCTAGATACAACAAACTTTTTATTTACTTCATCATAGAGACGGTATGCTTTGGAGGTGTTTGAATACCCCAGGAAGATACACTTACGACTTCTAGCACCAAGTTTGTTTCTATGTACCTTTGGTATCAAGGCATAACAGGTGGAACGAAAGACCCTGAGATCCTTTACCGAAGGAACATGTCCATACCACATTTCTTATGGAGTCTTGTTTATAATAGCATTAGATGGACATATATTCTTTATATATGCAGCACATAGAACAACATCAGCCCAAAACATTATCATTACATTTTTTAAGAAGAGCATGGATTGTACCATATTTAAAATTGTCCCATTCATTCTTTCAGCTACACCATTCTGTTGGGGATTATAAGGTACAGTTGTTTGATGTTTGATCCCATGTTGGTGAAGATAGGTTTCAAACTCATTTGATGTGTACTCTTTTCCATTATCAGTGCGAATAGACCCAATATGAGATTGTGCATCATTTTCAATCCATTTATAAAAATTCTTGAATGTTTGAAAAGCATCAGATTTGTTCTTCAATAAATAAACCCAACACATTCTGGTGTAGTCATCAATAAATGTCATCATATATTTATTTCCATTTGCAGAAGGAACAGGCATTGGACCACATAAATCTGAATAAATGAATTCAAGTTTTCTATGTGCTCTTGAATGTGAATCATGAAAAGACTGTTTGCTATGCTTTCCTAGAATGCAAGCATCACATTGCTTAAGTTTCCTAGGAATTGTAGGCAAACCAGCAAGACCATTTTTCTTCAACAAGCAGAGGCTGTCATAGTTCAAATGTCCAAATCTATCATGCCATAATAAACTTGATGGAAGTGTACTTCTTCATGATGAGAATTGTATGAGAAATGTTGTGCACGAGCAGAGGTTCCTAGCAGCTTGAGAAGCCTTTCTTCTTCTATTCCCCTCATGACAAGTGAGCGGTCAGATGCTTTTCTCACCTCAAGCTTGCCATCAAACATATGAATGGAGTGACCTTGTTGGCAGATGTGAACCAAGGACAACAAGTTTCTCTTCAGTTGTGGGAGATATAGAACATGGTGTAGAAGAAAGTTTGGCAGACCAGGCAATTTAAGCTTGATTATGCCAAGCCCTGATGGCTTGAATTTTGATTGGTCTACAAAGTATACTGCTCCATCAACATTGTCAGTAAATTCTTCAAAAAAATCTTTTCTATGAGTCATGTGGAAGGTTGCTCCTGAATCAAGAAACCAATCATTTTTCCAAGAAGCAAGTGAAGCATTAAATAAATCTTCATTTAGTCCAATATTACATTGTGCCACAACATAGTGAGCAGATTCAAGTGCTTTACCTTTGTCTGTATCATCAATTTTACCTTTCTGTTGGTTTCTTTTTTGCTCAATTTTTTCCCATGGTAGCTTGCATGTAGGTGCGTCATGTGATCCATTTATTTTGTAGCGAATGCAGTGCAAATCTGCCTTTTCTCCTTGAGAATGTCTGCCCCCCCTGCCTCTAAAATAACTTCCTCTTCCTCTTCGACCACCTCTTCCTCTTGAAGAATCTTGAGTAGGATGCTTTTCTTTATGAGTAAGGCACACAACCTTTTCAGAAGATTCAAGGGTTGTCTTCTTTCCAAAAGCTTTCTCTCTTTCAACAAACTTTTTCACAAGAGAGTCAAAGGTGATATCTTTGAGATTTCCATTTGCTTGTAATGACTCAAGATAATTTGAGTAAGTAGGATAAAGTGCCTTGAGAAAAGTGACAAGAGGAATATCCAATTCAACCTTAGTGGATTTGATATCATGCATTATAGACTTTACTTCAGATGCAAGAGTAAGAGGATCATTATTTTGCAGTTCAAGAGTGAAGAGTTTAATCATGGGTTGAACAACTTCAAGTGCAGAATGTGAGTCATAGAGTTCTTTCAGCTTTTGTAAGGCTTTAAAGGTAGTTGAATATGATGAAATATGGCGACTCACCTCTTCATTTACAGATGTTGTGATTAATGCATAAGCTTTGCTATTCTTGTTTTCCCAAATGACGAGCTCTTTGTCTGAGGTAGGCTGTATTGGTTCATTGTCTCCATCTCCGACACACACTCCTTTCCACAACTAATTGAAAATGAGGGTGTGTTTTATCATCCAGGACCATTCAGGATAGTTCTCCTTGCCAGTGAGAACTATTCCCACCATGGATATGATTGAATGCATTCTGTAAAAAAAATACTTCTGCTGATAGAAAAATACTTTTTCTAGAAAAAAATGCACTGTAGTAGAAATATTCAAAAAAATGAAATTATGGTAGCAATATGGAGGAGGTATGACAGTTTCAACACAAGATGTTTAAATTCGTAGATTCCAATCTTTATTCAGTCAAGTAATAACCATCTTTATTTTTCAGAAAATGGAAAATTTGTAATTTGAAGACTTTGTTATCTCTTTCAAGTAATAGGTAGGTCCGATGTCAGCTCAAAAATTGGAAAATTTTTCTTTTCTTGACTTTATCAGCCAACACTATGAGAACAGTGAGATCCAGTAGAGACATAATCAAATCCAAAGTAAAGCGACCGGTCCTCAAGCCTCCATTGTATCATAGTCACCCAAGTGTGGACATAAGCGTCGACTATGGTGGAGGAACAACATTTGCTACGCAATGTGAATACCAAGGAAGCCAACGAAACAGAATACCTTTATGAATACCTGTGACACAGCTTCGAAATAGAATCGCAGGCCCTTCTGTAGCTTTTGGCACTCGCGCTTCATAGCACAGGTCCAGAAGCTCTATGGATTCCCCACGCAACCCTCTCCTGGATATGGCGAAGCCTCTCGTGAAACCTTTGTCAGGCTAGCGCACAATGTGTATGACATCAATGGTGGAGTCGACACTGAGAGGGAGCGTATGGCAGCAGTAGGGTAACTAGGGTATGGCAAACGAAATATGCAACATTACAAAAAATGTAGAAGGTCGAGACCAACAGTAGTGTGGATTCAACCACGTTTGTGGGTGCACAGATACCAAACGCATAGTAAATGACAGAGAGCATAGGAATGGATAATATGATAGACTGCAGAAATGGCAGAAGGGAGTTACAAGGGCATAAAAGCTAAAAACAGAGCTGGCTCTGATACCATGTCAGACCAGGCAGTAACTCCTCTACCAAATATTGATTCGTGTTTATTCCTTCAGGTAGGTCTTCATTAAATACATGACAGAGAGACTATTCAGTTCATCTCCCGATGACTGTTCATATTATTTATTTATCTATTTACATTATATTCACCCAATCATGAGGATTAGGTGTCAACACATTTCAAGTGAGGTTGGGTTAGGCTTTATATACACCTCATCTCATGTCTTTTAGGTCAACATGATCACTAGAGGTTAGGTTGACTTCTTCTAGCATATTCTTCCATTGATGTAGGTTGACTTGAAGACGATAAGTGACAAGGTCTTGGAGGATATTTTACATAGATAATTTTGACTCTATACAAAGTGTAATATGACTTCATTACATGAAAATGACTCTATCATTTTATGACTAGATGACAGATAATTCCTAAAGATTCTCAATGGGAGTCTTGACTCAAAAACAAATTATCTTGCTCATGAAACCTATGAAGAAAGTTAATACAATAATCTTATTTTTCTTATTTACATCTCATTACATAAAATCACAATAACATGTCCTTATGAAGACGGAACCTAGTTACACTTTTCAACAAGTGTGAAGTGCGCACTTCAAGTCAGATAGGGAGGAACTGCTACGCGATTTTGGGGGTCAAGGAAGGTTGTTGGGTACTGGAATGGTGTAGTGCAACTGCCCTGGAGGACAGTGACTACATACTCTGTAGTTCTACGCAGTAAGGTCACTGTTATCACTCCAAGAAACTCTCCTAGGTTGTAGATCGGAGATTCCTGGTAACATATAATATTCAATATTGTTCTCTGAACTCTTGGAATGGATGATGGTTTGGATCAAGCTAGATAACCATTTCAACTATGTTTTCACTCCAGACATGCATGAACACCCTCAGCTTGACAAGGCTTTAGACCACTAATGCTTAATAGTTTGTAGATTCAATGGATAGGTGGAGAATACTGACCATACAGGCAAATGCATATATATAAACACATACAAATGGCTAGCTACAGGCAGTTAAATAAGCTTGCAAATCTAATTTATCAATGCAGAGATAAGATGACAGTTATCTGGCATTAGACACAAAAGAAACCTAGACAACCTGTTCAAGTCCAAGCTTAGAACAGAAGAGAAAATGAACATTGAACATATAACAACAAAAGAAGCTTGTATTACTGGAATGAAGATGAGAAGCTACAAGGAACATAGTATCAACAGTCTCCAAAAGCTGAACCCTTGTTACATTTAGTTTTTAGCCTTTTATAGGTTTTAAAATGCTCCTGAGCTCTCAAAGGCTCGGAGTCTTAATCTATCCTCCTTATCTTGTTAACTGACTGATGCCCTAACTAGGCAAGCATGGGCTCGGAGGTTCCTTCTTCTGACAGAAGAGTAATTGCATTCAGGTGGTTTTTTGTGTTGGCAAGGAGCTCTCTCGTGCCAGAGATGCCCCATAATCGGTTCTGTTGTTTTTAGGTTGAGCATTGTCGATGCCCCATGATGTTTCTGCTTGTTTTGGACAAGATGCGCTTGCTGTGGCCCTTATTATTCCCTTTCCGGTCTCTGTTTCCCGACAATCTGTCTCCTGGACTCTTCTATGTGGTGGAATGGGTCTTCGGGCCTTTGTTTACCCTTTAAATTTTTAGAGTGACTGTTTTTATGTTAAACATAGAAAAACGTTGCAACACTTGTAAAATCCCTCCAAGCTTTCAACGTTTCAGACTTCAAAAGTCCTTAATCATGGCCTATCCCTCTATCGGGTCTGCCCTTAAGGTCGCTATCGCATGTCGTAGATGGCCTGTTCCCTTACTTCCCTTCGTATTCTTGGAATGTGAAAAAACATTGAAAACTATGAAAAATCGACCTTGGCAGACCTAAAATATTATATATTTCATTCCCGAACCCTTTCAAGTCCGGGACCTATCGCATCGTTGCTGCCCAAGGCTCCCTTTTTATTTCGTAAAAATATGAAAGACACAAAAAATGCATTGAAAAAGGCTTTCCCGCGGATCTGAAATATTATAAAATATTATGTGTATAAATGTTGGGTCCGGTTATCGGATTGCCCATATGTATATACGCCAGCTCCCATGTGTAGTCGATGCGATATAGTGATGCGATCAATCGCAATCGCATGTCGCTCAAGCCCCGGGCCCGTGGTTAGCGATCCTCTGTAATCCTCGATAGCGATCTGGAGACGCTATGTGGGCCATCGATCTGCGTGCTTGATCAACGGTCCACATTGCATCGTTGATCGCAACTGCTTTGCACGCTTACTCCGCCTACTTCCTCCACCGATTGCGACCTACCGATCTGATCATCAGGGATTGCTGATCGGGGGTGTCCTCCGCTGATTCTTAAGTCCTTTGTGCTGGCCGATATGCAATTTTCCACTTAGATCCGGGCTGTTGATCGGCCAGATCTAACAGCTGTTGTGCATTGCTCAGTTTAAACCTCCGATACTTGGTTTTTCATGGTTTTTTTAGTGTTTTAGCCTCCCGATAGTGTTTTTCCTCCCTTTTAAGGGCTTTCCTCCTGCGCTAGTTTTGATCTTTGAATGATCCTTAAGCAAACTTCGAAGCCTTTGGTAGTGTTTTGGATCCATTTTTGGGCCAAATGCTTCCAAGGCTAACACTGGCTCCTTCTGGGGATGAAATCCTCCCTGTGAGGTTTCAAGAATCACAGATCAATGCTTTTCCTGTAAAAACAACATCAAACCTTCCTCCTAGTGTTCCATTGGGCATGGAGTTTATTTTGCAATGAAAATAAAAACTGAAAAAAACATATTTACAATACCAAGGCTTTAAAGCCTTAAATGAAATAAAGTTTCAAAAACCGCCCATTGACTGGGGCATCAAAGACTTGTAAAAGCCTATTAATTTGATCATCCTCTTCAAAAACTTTGCACCCTTTGACTTTGTTAGGCAGAGATGCTCTATATTTCACCTCATCTCTTTATGCTTTCAGCCTTGGATGCTTCGCTTGGAAAGTTTTGTTGACCTAAAAAGTTAATATGAAAGATGAATCAATTCATTCCTATGTGGGGGATACAAGGATTACCCCTGCTCCTGCAGCTTCTTTAGATCAAGCCCCATCAAAGAACATGTCCCAAATTTGTAGGTCTGTTTCCTCTGTGATCTGGCCAACTGGTTTTTTAAGTTGCATGGAGGCCAACTGAGATTCTCCAATATGAAGAAAACAAGCTCCAAAATTAGTGTCTACAACATAGATGCGATGATTAGTAGGATTCCTTTCATCGCTAATAATATAAGCCAACTGAGCCTCTCTATACAATCTCCTATTTTCACGTCCAAAAACTGGGACAATAGCATAGGATAGATCATTTTGCAATGTTCCACCTAATCCCTTGAACCAACCTCTGGAAAGCAACATGCCAAACTTGGGGGTACATCTGCTACAACAATATCCACCATCATGCTCCCCATGGGCAACTGAGGCAAAGTGATGGCTAGGTCCTTGATTAATCCAAGACATTTCACCTTTCTAGAGTCAAAAGAAAACAAGTCATGATAGTGCTTGCTAATGTTCAGACCCAATTTATCCATGATAGCCTTGGGCATTAGATTATGGCTGGTTCTAGTGTCCAGAAGGCAATTGTGAAGGATTTTATAATGAACAGTTAGAGAGACATAGAATGATCGGGAGCTGTCTTCACAATTTTCAATCATTGGGCGGAGAATAACAATTGGTTGGTCATCTTGCAGATTTACATAGTCAATGGAGGCTTGGATGGCTTTAGGCTCAAGGGCCTCGAAGATGGATCTTTTGAAGGACTCATCCTTCACTAGTTTCGGAGGCATAGGTATTCTTAGCTTATGAATTTCTGATTGAAAACTGAAAGGACAAGGAGACTTTTCAAGGCCTCTTACCTCATGAGCTGGAGATTTGAGGATGATAGGATGAACTGCTGGTTGCTTCTGCTTATTAGCTTGATGTTCTACAGGGACAACAACTTTTTGAACAAGAGTTTCCTTGGCATCATTCCTCTTTGACCTTAGATTATATTTGTGTTGATCTTCAGTTTGTAGAACAACTTCACCGTCCCACTCTTGGCTGATCTAGTCATTGAATAATGACTTTTCATAGGTAGCTAAGGTTAAAAAAGGGGCACTACCTTTGTATTCCATACAATGGATCTCATCATCTTCATCAAATTGCTCCTCTTCCATGACTACATTTTGAAAGGGGGTCTTCACCCTTTGGTCTTCATTGGCATCTTTTCTTCTTTGCAAAATCTACAACTGCTCATTGGTTCTTCTATATGGATTTGGATCTCTAGGAGCAAAGGTATTAGGAACCCTTCCTTTCCCAGAGTGCTGCTCAATTTTTAATTTGGAGATTTCAGAGGCTAATGATTCTATCATCTTAGTCATTTTATCGATCTTGGAATCTGAAGATGATGAAGACTCACCCCTTTGTCTTCTTCTATCAATATTTCCCTTGAGCTTCTCTGTAGCCATGATGTTTGATTCTACTTCCAAGGTTGCATCCTGCATGTCAGCCAAAGTAACACATAGCCTCTCCCTCAACAGTAGATAGAAGTCAGAATCAAAGTCACTGGCATAAATGAGTCTATAAGAGGTAGTGGCGGGTTTTACTTCAGCTGGTATCTTGCTGTACATGTGGTTAAACCTCTTATTAAAATCAGATAGCAACTCACCATTTTCTTTATTTGAGTTCCCAAACTCAGTGTGGTAGTAGAGGAGATCCTTCTTATTCCCCCAATGCTTCAGGAATGCATCATCTAAAGCCTCAATATCAGCTATAGATCTTGGGGTCAATTCTCTGAACCATTTTCTAGCCTCTCCATTTAGGCTTTGGACAAAGACTCTCACCCACACATCATCTTCACTAATGTCCAGGTTATCAGCGTAACTATAAGATGACTCAAGATGTTCTTTAGCTGTAACACCTTCAGTCCCAGTGAACTTAGGCCTATACTTCTGATATTCTCTAGTAGGCATGGCATTCAAAGGAGTGGGCAGTATTAGAGGTCCATACCTAGCAGCTATGATTATTTCCATTTTGGTGGGTGCTTGTGGACCTGCCATAGCTGTGGTGGCTATAAGAGTACTAGTAGTCTAAATGATAGAGGGCTGAGGAGTGACTGATAAGACTAAAGGGGTATGATGGATAGGAGGTGAGGTTTCCTTTGGGCATACAACAAAAGGAGAACCTAAAGAATAAGGAGCTTTATGAATTTCTGAGATTTTTTTCTTCACTGCTAGTATTAGAAGCTATACTCTTAACATGTATTCATTCTATTACAGGCCTTTCTTGAAGAGATATAGAATATTGTTTAGGTTTAACTGAACCTGATGCTCCTTTCTACAGTACCTTTCTTTCTTTGATGATTTTTTCAGGGTCAGGTACTGGATCAGCTTGTGGCTTCTAAGGATTTCTCCGAGTATGCCTCACAAACTGAGCCAGAACTATGAAGTGGAGTCACCAAGAGATTCGGCCTCCAGTAGAGTCGCTAGATAGATGATTACAACAAAAAAAGTGCCCAGACTTTGTCTATCATCAAAGCTAGATCTGTGTCGTCTCCCAGGGAAGTTGAGCTTCAGTTTCCTCTCCTCGGCAACGGCACCAATTATGTTATCACTCCAAGAAACTCTCCTAGGTTGCAGATCGGAGATTCCTGGTAACATATAATCTTCAATATTGTTCTCTGAACTATTGGAATGGATGATGGTTTGAATCAAGCTAGATAACCGTTTCAACTATGTTTTCACTCCAGACATGCATGAACACCCTCAGCTTGATAAGGCTTTAGACCACTAATTCTCAATAGTTTGTAGAGTCAATGGATAGATGGAGAATACTGACCATCCCGACAGATGCATATATATAAACACATATGAATGGCTAGCTACAGACAGTAAATGAAGAATACTGACTATACCGACAGATGCATATATAAAACACATATGAATGGCTAGCTATAGGCAGTAAAAGAAGCTTGCAAATCTAATTTATCAATGCAGAGATAAGATGACAGTTATCTAGCATTAGACACAAAAGAAACTTGAACAACCTGTTCAAGTGCAAGCTTAGAACAAAATATAAAATGAACATTGAACATATAACAACAAAAGAAGCTTGTATTACTGGAATGAAGATGAGAAGCTGCAAGGAACATAGTATCAACAGTCTCTAGAAGTTGAACCCTTGTTACATTTAGTTTCAGCCTTTTATAGGCCGTTTACAATGCTCCTGAGCTCTCAAAAGCTCAGAGTCTTAATCTATCCTCCCTTTCTTGTTAACTAGTTGTTGCCCTGACTGAGCAAGCATGGGCTCGGAGGTTCCTTCTTTTGATAGAAGAGTAACAACATTCAGGTGGTTCGTTGTGCTAGCAGGGAGCTCTCTCGTGCCAGAGATGCCCCATAATCGATTATGTTGTTTTTGGGTTGAGCGTTGTCGATGCCCCATGATGTTTTTTTTGTTTTTGTTTTGGACAAGCTGTGCTTGTTGTGGCCCTTGTTATTCCCTTTCCGATCTCTGTTTCCCAACAATCTGTCTCCCAGACTCTGCTATGTGGTGGAATGGGTCTTCGGGCCTTTGTTTTCCCTTTTAATGTTTAGAGTGACTGTTTTTCCGTTAAACATAGAAAAACACTGCAACACTTGTAAAATCCCGCCAAGCTTTCAACATTTCGGACTTCAAAAGTCCTTAATCATGGCCTATCCCTCTGTCGTGTTTGCCCTTAGGGTCGCTATCGCATGTTGTAGACAGCCTGTTCCCTTGCTCCCCTTCGTATTCTTGGAATGTGAAAAAACATTGAAAACTATGAAAAATCGGCCTTGGTGGACATAAAATATTATATATTTCATTCTTGAACCCTTTCGGGTCCGGGACCTATCGCATCATTGCTGCCCAAGGCTCCCTTTGTATTTGGTAAAAATACGAAATACATAAAAAATGCATTGAAAAAGGCTTTCCCGCGGACCTAAAATATTATAAAATATCATGTGTATAACCATCGGGTCCGGTTATCGAATCGCCCATATGTATATATGCCAGCTCCCATGTGTAGCCGATGCGATATAGTAATGCGATCAATTGCAATCACATGTAGCTCATGCCCCAGGCCTGTGGTTAGCGCTCCTCTGTAATCCCCGATAGTGGTCCAACGACACGATGTGGGTCGTTGATCTGCGTGCTTGATCGACTGTCCACATTGCATCGCTGATCGCAATTGCTCTGTGCACTTACTCTGCCTGCTTCCTCCGTTGATTGCGACCCGCCGATCTGATCATCGGGGATCGTTGATCGGGGGTGTCCTTCGCCGATTCTTAAGTCCTTTGTGCTGACCGATATGCAATTTGCTGCTTAGATCTAGGCTGTTGATCGGCCAAATCTAACGGTTTTTGTGCATTGCTCAGTTTAAGCCTCCGATACTTGGTTTTTCATGGTTTTTTGAGTGTTTTAGCCTCTCGATAGTGTTTTTCCTCCCTTTTAAGGGCTTTCCTCCTGTGCTAGTTTTGATCTTTGAATGATCCTTAAGCAAACTTCGAAGCCTTTGGTAGTGTTTTAGATCCATTTTTGGGCCAAATGCTTCCAAGGCTAACAGTCACAACACTGAGGCCTAAGACTGCGTAGTGCACAGTTCAGTCAAGGTCCGGTGCAACTTAGTTGAACGGTCGGCAAGATTTTCGGAAAAGTGAATAAGTGCAGGAGGAAGATAGACTCGTGATGAACTTGAACTTGTGATCACACACTTATCATACTTCGATGACACGACAACATAGACCATCGTAGAAACAAGAGAGGATTTCCCTTTGTGTGACTCTCATAACCAGATGTGGCAAGTGCGACACTTGAGATAGACTTTAGGACAACCATGACAACACTTGTGCGACCATGCTCAAAACATTGTGTATCAATGCGGCGGGTGTTTACATAGCTAGGACAATTCGTATACATAAAGACCAACCTTTGAAACTGCCATAAAAGGTCTGCCAACATGGAAAAACAGTGAAACATGCCAAAAGTCGACAACTAATCCACCAAGAAAAAAGGGGTGAAAGGACTTTAGGAAAGATCATGAAATGAGCTTAAGTGTTTCCAAAAATCAAGGGAAAGACCAAGGAAGGCTCCAAAATTTGGGTGCAAGACAAAATTTTAGAGGGTGTTGCAACCACTACAACACTTTGCAACACACTGGTTGAATTCCATCTTCTCTATCCATGTAAGTTTCTTTTTGTGCAGGGACTTGGCCCTTCAGGGGGTATTGATTCATTGTGCAAATTACTTTGGCTTCCCCACTTACCTCATGGGCAAACATGGTCCACTTTATACCTTCTCAGCTAAACACAACATAAGATTCAACATAATCACAATGTTTCAAATTAGGAAGGGTTGTTTAGCTCACGAGCTTAAGATTTTCAGAGTATAGTTTTTCATCTCTAGTGTTTCTCTGCTCTTAATAGGCCTAAACAATACCCTGGTGGAGTCATGCAAGAACACAAGCATTGTTCTACTACTAATGAGTTTGGACAGTACCCCGGTGGATTTGCTTGCTTCAACTTTCTGCGAAGTAAGCATTTCTCTTGTTTCACCTTTATTTATATTTAAAGAGAATTGTGCATCGACACTTATTTATTTCAGGGTGGAAGAGGAATCCCGACTTATTGAGAGTAGGAGAGGTTTTCCTTCAGAGAAGCATATAATGACCTTTGATTTAGGTTTTCTCATTTAGATTTTCCCCTTCTCCGCTTCTACTAGTCGAATAAGCTTGAGAACACCAAAGCAGAAAAACCGAGTATAGGCATGAGTTTCTGGACTAAACATGGGTTCGTGGTTGGACCAAAACTCTCCTTATGGATGAATCGTATTTTCTGTCAAAATTTCATCAGAAAAAAGGTGTAACCAACATAAGGAAGATGCACATATGGCTATCCAAATGTTGAAGTGTCACAAGACTATTAATAGTTCGGCCACACACATACTAAAAAGCCAAAAAGGTCCAAGCATAATAGTTATTCACATAATGAAAAAAAAATGAAAAACTCAACAAGGAAGAAAGAAAGACAAGAAGAAAGAAAACACAGAACCAGGAAATAGAACCAAAAGACAAGAGAACAAAATGGCTAAAGAAAACATGGTGTAGAACTAGAGAAAGGAAACAAGGACAAACTACAAGGAACGAGTGCAGAATGGGTGCAAGAGAGGGAAAGCTAGAATGAAGCTAATCCTTCTCCTATCCTAACAGCTAAAGGGTCGGGTCACGTGTAATGAAATTTCTAGTGAAGCAAACATAATTGTCCT
>APFE030647861.1:0-25940 GCA_000404065.3 Pinus taeda
AGGCTTTAAATGAGTAAAAATCATTTTGTCCTCCTTGAAATCATAAGCAGCCATCAATCTTTGTTTTTTGGAGGGAGTTGCCTTCAAGAATTGATCATAGAGTTGTACTCTCAACAATTCATTTTGTGCCTTGATCTCCATGAAACCCCCTTTGATACCAGCTGGTTGCTTGCCTTGCTGCCTTGAGGAGGATACCTCTGTGCCTTGCTGTATGGCCTATTCCTGCTGAAATGAACTAGTGGCAGTCTGCTGGCTGGATTGTCTTTCTCTACTTTGGCTTTCTTCTCTTTCTTCACTGATGTCTTCTCCCTCGGTCTGAGGGTCAATTCTTGGCCTCTTGGCCTCCAGTTGCTGTGTTGACCCACTTGGAGGTGTGACCTCCTCTCTATCACGTTTTTTGCCTCTCTCTTCATTGAGAGGTGTTTACAGAACTGGGATTTGTGGTGGTTCAATTTGATGTAAAGGGGCTTGCCCTTGACTTTGATCCTTTGAAGTGTTGGGCTACCCTGTCTCTGTCTCTTGCTTTTCATCCATTATCTCTTTTCCTTTTGTTGTAGTGGTGGTTGTAGATGCCTGTTGGGTAGTCTGTGCAACTGCAGCAGTGGATGTGCCTTCTCCCACTTGGACTGGTTGCTTGAATATGACCTGCTGACAAGAATCCAAGTCAAGATTTTTCTCTAAATCTTTCACAGTCTGCTCCATTTTCTCTTCCTGTTCCTTAGTAAATTCCTCTACTATTGTATCAGGCACCCATTCATCTTGGTTGGCAAAGTGTTCTATTTGTGGATATGGACAATGTTTATAGGCTAGCAGCCTATACTTGACTCTCCTAGCACTGATGAAGCCTTCAAGGTCATAAGGGACCCACCAGAAGCTCCGTTTGAGTTTAAGTTGTTGCCCCAATATTTGATCAGCTTCTTGCCAACCATCTTTCTTGTTCATGATGAAGGGGCCTAGGTGGTCTCTGGATTTGAGATTGGCTTTCTTCTTGGCACCGTGGAAGTGTGTAAGGTCAGAATTGATGAGTTGCCTATAGTATTCCAAGGCAAAAAATCTCATAGGCACATACCTTGGGAGCCTGTAAGGACAGAGCTCACAGCCATAGATCCTGATGACTGTGTGATTTTGGTATAAATACCAATCACCTATTTTATAATTCCTGGAGAGCTGTAAGATTTTCTGCATATCTTTGGACAACCTGGCAGGAGGAGACCTCTTCAAGAGGCATGTGACTAGATAGACAAATTGGTCAATAAATTCACAGTAGGAGTAGGGAGAGTTCTGGATTTGATGGAAAACTGAAGACCAGAAGATGACAGACCTCCTCTCACTCTGTGAATCCAGTTTCTTGATGTGGCACTGGAAGCAATCTGTATGATAGTACATGAAGAGGTGATAGATGTATGATGAATATTTGAATATTTCTTCCCTGTCCAGCCTCACCAGTTGGTCATGTATCTTGTTGGCAATAAACTTGGCATAATTGTATTTTACAGCAGGGGGCTTCCCAAGGCTATATGCAGATAACAAGACCAAAATAGTTTCATCAACATGCTCATTTGTGGAGAACCCTAGGACAAAGGATATCATGTCCACAAGCAGCTTGCCTACCTCATTGAAATTTGCATATGAAAAAGGAGGTGGCCCAGAAGGTTGGTAGTCTACTCTCATGAAAGTTTTGGCAACTGCAGCAATGTCCATGCTAGAGAGCTTGGAGCCCTCATCCAGCAAATACTTAATGGAAAAAGGGTATAGTAGCTGGGTTTGTTTGTAATTCAGCATATGATTGATGGAGTCTGGTGTTATGTAAAAGAGGATGCTCCCAGATGGAGACTTTACAGCTCTGAGCTTCTGGTCATAATTTTCTGTACAGAGGTGGATGACCTCAGGGAAGACATTAACAGATGGCAAGAAGTAGGTAGGCAGATCAGACTCCTAGATGCCATACATGTCACTGTTGTCTAGGTGACTGTTCCTTAGCTGGAAGAAGGTCTGTAAATGGTTCCTCTCTGCCACAAAATCTACAATGAGGAAATCACTGTCGACAAGTGGCATAGCTTCAAGCTCCTTACTGGGTGGATTAACATGAGCAACATCTAGAGCAGATGGAGTGGCCATGTCTGAAGTTTATTGGATGCTTTACTTGAGTTTAGGATTGGTGCAAAGGCTGAGGAATGCCCACTGAATTGTGTTTGAAAGTGAGCAGCTCTGAGATTATGAGGAAACTCTTTACAGGGTTGATAAATTGTGGGGCACTCTGTTGGAAGAAACCAAAGTGTGTTGAGCTAATTAGCTGGTTTTTCAAAGGGAATTCTGATAACAGGGATGAGGGTGCAGTTTGTATGGGCTTTTAGCCGGTAGCTCGGATTCTTCAATTAGTTTTTATGGTGAATTTCGCAGAAGGGCACAGGTCTTTTGCAAAGCTCTGGCGTGTAGGGAGTTTACCAGGTTTTTGGGTAGTTTCAGTGGACAATTTAACTGTGAGGAGCTTTTGCAGAGTTTTTTACAGGAATTTAGGAGAAAAATGGGAGAAATATGATTGAAGGAGGTCGAATGCGGAAAATACCTGGATTTTTCGGTGCAGGAGGTATCAAGCTGGGACAATTGCAGGCATTTCAGTCGACGTCGAGGGCGGCAACAACTTTGGTGGACGAATTCTCGATTTTGGCCGTAATCGACGTCTTTCGTATGCACAACGCTCCGCAAAAGGTAAGTTAAAATGACATAAAACGGTCATTTCCCGACTTTTTATGCAATTTTGGCCCTTTTGCGCCTTTTTGGTGATGACGTCATCGGTGGGTCCGGGTACAACAGGGTGACGTGGCGGCTGACGTGGGTGGCCATGTGGCGGTGACACGGTGATAGGGCAGGTGGGTGGATGGCCGACGTGGAGGCGACATGGAGCAGTGGTGGCGGACGAGGGGGTGACGTCACGCTGATGGGGGTGTGACGTCAGCGAGAGGGGATGGGTTTCCTCGAAGCACCCCAGGGCGGTAAGTGGTATGAGGGGGGAGGGCTCCAAACACTGTGGGAGGCCGACGCGTGGCGGGGGTACGGCGGTAAAACCACCAATCCCCCGGACGCAAAACATCGGGCATCTCTCTTGTGAAATCGACTGCCCATTTTTGGATCACGTCGCTCACAATTGGACGGTTGGCGGGGAGAGCGATGCGATGGCGAGTTAAGGCAGGGGGACTCGCCGATTAAATTAATTGTTTTAAATATAATGCGCGCGGGGTGGGTTTTTGACATAGGGTAGTGGGTTAGTTTAATAATGTTTTAATTAAAAAACATTACAAACAAAAACTTTAGCGCGGAAAAGGGGTAGGAAGGGTTAATGAGGGCGGGGACTATGGTTTATTATTTTTTAACCAAAGTTTTAATAAAAACCCATAGTTTTAGGGTGAAAGAGGGTTAATATTAACCCCTGATGGCTTAATATTCCCCAAGAGAGGGCTATATAGCTATAGTGCTAGGGGGAGGGTATTTATATAGACTTTTAGGGAATTTTACATAGATCTTTATAGAATTAGGGAAGGGGGATGCTTAGGGAGCTAAATAATACATCAGTTGTTAATATGACATTTGTGAGGTGAATGTAGGGGCAAAGACTAAGTTTTAAGAAGTAAAACTTAGGAATGGAAGATGAGGGAAATGAGAGTAAAGATTTTTACACAAAAAATGTGGCTTCTTTCTCTTCACTAAACTTCATGGTTTGACCTGGTACTCTGTCATGAAATGAAGTGGAATAGGACACTTGAGCAG
The DNA here is from genome assembly GCA_000404065.3 of Pinus taeda. NCBI lineage: Eukaryota > Viridiplantae > Streptophyta > Pinopsida > Pinales > Pinaceae > Pinus > Pinus taeda. Next base: position 3,766 of record APFE030647861.1, read on the forward strand.
ATCTCAAGGTCCTTGGGGATGTTAGTAAATGATGTTTGGGGGAAAAAGGGGAAAATTAGACATGCTTCCAATGTTATGTCCTCAAACCTCTGCTATGATGTCAATACCCTGAATGGAATGAGTCTTGCACTTGATAAGCCAATTGGTGATGGCCCTTCATTTCTGCAACCTTACACTACTTACCCAACCTAGTAATCCTAACATTTTTTCTTCACTTTAAGTGGGTGCACTTGAATTAGCAGACCCTGATTGTTCTCTTTTTCTTTTGACTGCCCTCCTATCTAAATCTAACCTTATTTCTTCCAAGGACCCAAATTAGGCAGTTGGGCTTCTTCATTCCTCTACCTAGCTAGTCATCTGCCAAGCTTGAGCTGTTTGGACAGGAAACATTCTCTAATCTGCAACAGGCAATTTAAACATGGCATGGTCTAGATTAGACTGTTGGGCCATCCATCAAGTATGATTAGCGTCAGTATTTGTAGACTGTGACACTTCCAAAAGATAGTAGTGGCATTTTGACTAGCCACTTTCCTGGTCTTTAGTTTGGGGTTCATTTTCACTTTTCTTTTAACCATTTGATTTTCTTGCCTTTTGATTATTCTTTTAAGGCATACCCTCTTTTCATTTTTTAATTTTCCTAGTATGTACACAAAATATGGAACCTTTGGATCCTGCAATGATGAACATATTTAGCCCTTCCACTGTCAATCATGAAAGATGAAACCTATTGGTATAGGAACCTAACAGAGGCACTCAGGGTTCTTGACCTCATTTGTTGTGTTAGGCTTCAGTTTCCAGAGGGTTCCTCCGGTTAATAGATTACGAACGAGACGATTGTTCTATTATTTTTGCAGATGGCGAACTGAACGCCTTCCACTTTACAAACCCAGGAGACTTTTCTAGCAACCAGGTACTTCCTACCCAATTCGTTGCTACCTTTGAATCGACCTGGTATTTTTTGGTTTGAGTAAGAGGAAGGAACGACTCTCTAATCCTTTCGTTGTGTGTCAACTGTGCAGCACTTGGAGAAATTCCACGTCGCAGGATATGGAGAGGTAACAGCTTCCACCCACGCATGACGACGATTCTATCCCAGTAAGTCCCATTCTGAACCCTTACTATACCAGGGTTGTGTTAATTAATAGGATGCCGGTTTCAAAAGCTTCATAATTGCTCATCTTCTTGCCAGGTTATTCATTGGTTTCTTTTTGACGGATGGTTTCGACCGTGTTACCCTCTCTACTATGAGATGCATCCACAGATTGTCGCTCAATGAGGCTTCTGTCCTCGTGAACTCTGTTGTTATATCACGATGTAATCCATGTTATGTTTAAGAACTGGCAGTTCCTCTATTCATTTGGGTTTGTAATATTAACAGTACTGTTAGCTCTCGGCACATGGACTAATAGGGTATATATATCTATTATATATATAATATATATATATTCTTTGGTCCTGTATTGAAAGGGATTTTAATGATTTCTTTTAAAATTTTGGTTTAGCTCAGTTGTGCACTCCTTGGACATGTTATACGCAGAAATATAAGTTTATTTTTCCTTTTCATGCTTCCTCTATTATGTTACTGGTCTATTGATTCGTGAGTTTATATTATAACCATGCTATCTCGGCTTGACTGGTTTCTGTATGTCTATTCTCTTTTAAACAATGTACGAATCGTTCTGGTATTCATTATTTTGTTTCTTCTACAATGGTTCTACCCGATATGTATAGTAGACTCTTATTATTATTGCTTTATACGCGTTCAAGGCGTTCTGAGAATTCTTGATTAAGTCTCTTGTCTGAATAATAGTGAGGCTTGACTTCATTAGTACCAGAACTTTTAATATAGTGATATATATATATACAGGCGACTATAAGCATACGGCTATGTCTTTTATGAAGTTTATATGTTCTCAGAATTCGTAATTTCTTTTATATAATTAAAAGTCTAATCGCCTTGATATATATATATATCACTTTAAGGCCTGTCCCATGGTTGACCCGTTAGGGTATTTGATGCCTTATAAAGGTGCTGGCCGTATTCGTTTTGTTTCTATGTTATCCTACATGTATTCCACCATAATTTAATTGAATATTGTTGATTAACCATTAAATCCGGTATTGGTCTATCCACATCGCAAATTCAAATTCAGTTTGAAGGAAAACTCTTTGTTTTACCTTTAGTCGTAGAGCAGAATTTGCTACACCCTAATACGATTGCTGAATTTAATCATTCCTATAACTTTCAGCCTCCGCTCCTTGTTTTATTTAAAGTTCTACCAAATTTTTCCTACTGATTTCGACTTAACAATGGTACAGACTTATGGTTAATTTTTCCCAGCATGAGCCCTACAGATTCCTCCAAGGTTCTGCTACTGGGTCCATAGGGCTACGGGTGTCCTAACAGATACCTGTAACCGACTTAAACCTAAGGAACCTCTTGCCCTTGTGTTTAGTTGAGTTGTACTAATGTTATTACCAGAACACGGCTTTTAGACGAAAAGCCCCACACAGAAAGTAACAATTTTTTTTATAACAGAACCCTTAACAGAGGCAACCTGACTGCATAACTTAAACCACTAAAAATAGAGTTCCTTAATAACTCAATAACTTACAGAAGAATGGAGATGCAATTATACTTACCTATACTTCAGTACGTACAGTTTCTTTTTATTTCCCACGCTTCTCCAGAGTTCGGGAAAAACTGGTTTCTTACTTGTCTTTCCTGTTGTCCACGAGACTCGTCTGCAAGACCGAATCTCCCTCCAAGCTTGTTTTCCAGACCACCGCCTTCAGCAAATTTTGTGCACCTTTGTGCCCATGCTATTTGGTCATTACCAAACTTAGCATGATCTCTTTCTTTTGCCTCCCATCTGTTCCTCAACATCCTGGTCTCTTCTTTTTTCCCATTTTACTATTGGGAAAAAAAACTATTAGGGTTCCCCCCTCCTGGTGGCAACTGTTTTCTTTTAATCATCAAGAAAAGAAAACAAATTCCCCATAAGAAGTTACCATATTTGATTTACTCAATCCATGCTCAAATTACGAATTAATAATATTATAATTAATTAAAAATAATAATCCTTGTTCAATGTTTTCACCCACGGTGGTAACAACATAAAAAATATTTATAAATTTTCCGGGGTCATTACACTTACCTATTTATTTAGCAACTATTTTTCTCCTACAATAATTATCAAAATCGTTTTTTATAAGATATTTTAATTTAAATTGATATTAAATTTTAAATAATATTCAAATTTTCTGAAATGTGGTAATCCATATAAAAATCAAATATATTAAAAACTAATAAACTTAAAAAGTCTCACATTCTTGTGGATCACATTCTCTTCTTATAACATAAATAGCAAAAATTAAAATTGGACTTTTATAATATTAAAATAAAAACAAAATAAAATAAAAGATTTCACAAATATCTTTTAATAAAAAGTTCTAATAAAATAGAATATATACCCATATTATATTATATTTATTATATAATATATATATATATATATAAACAAAACATAGAAGCTAAATGTTTTTTAATTATATTTTTTCACATAAAAATAATTTTCAGTACAACAAAATATTTAAAGTACTGAATACTAATTTTAAGTAAAACATAAATCTAATAATAATAGCCCATTACATTATTCAAACTACAAGTAATAAATGTTTTTCAACATAAATTTTATAAAACACATTATATCGCTAGCGGAGTTAAGTGTAGTTCTGGACTGTGGGTGGGAGGCAAGAAAGACATGGAAGAAGCCTTTGTAGGGTGCGTATATGTTAGAGTTTAAGGAATTCTATGAGGCAATTTATGAAATATGATGATGATGATGGTTAATTTCCACCGAGACCAAACATTGGTCTATCAGACCTAAAGAAACAAATTACTTATTTTATTCTATTCAAAATTTTATTAGCTATATAAAAGTCAATATATATAAAAATATTAAAAAATAATAATCTTAAAAGCTCAAACATTAAATAGAAGACAAAAATTAAAATTAGACTCTTATAAAATTAAAATAAAATATTTCATAAATATCTTTTAGTAAAAAGTTTTATAACCAAAGATAGAGGGTAATTTTAATTTTAATAACCAAAGATAGAGGGTAATGTTTTTTAATTATATATTTTATTAATAAATTATAATAAATCTCTTTAGAACTCTAAATAATGCATTGCACAGCAAGAAAATTAAATTATTTATGTTTGCGTCGGAAATGAGAAAAATAAAATTGAAAGCATGACTGCCACGTGAAGTACATGAAAAAAAACAAATCAAACGAACTGGTTATAACCGAACCAGCAACTTTTATTTATAAAATGAGTTTATATTACTGGACTTGGATCTCCAAAACTAGAGAGCAAACGCAACGACTTCTCATGGTAATAATACACTTATGTATTACTTTAACTGGACTTCGATCCCCAAAATACGCTTCTAGGGTTCAAACACAGATTTAATTTAAAGAAGTAATTCTATGTCCAATAGACAGACAGAGAAATCATCCCCTCTCCTCTGGTAGAGTAAACCATTCGCTACGCCTCAACGTACGTACGTGTTTTCCATTCACGAAGCATGGCTGGACAATCAGCTACATCTCCCTGCAAACCCCTCATTATTCATTTGTTGTTATTGCTGTCCCTATTACCATTGATGCAATGCAGGCCGCTTGGGCGCAAGGTTCCAGTGCCTGAGCAGAAACCCGCTGTTGGGCGCAAGGTTCCAGTGCCTGAGCAGAAACCCGCTGTTGGGTTGAGAATAGATCTGGTGCATAGAGACTCATGGCTTTCCCCATTCTTTCCAGGGAATATTACGTCCACTGAAAGGGTTAAGCAAGCAGTGCAACGCAGTCAAGCAAGGGTTCAAACACTACATAAATCTGTAGTTCTAAAGGCTGCTGCTCAATTAGCTCATAAAAGTGCAAGAATCCAAGCTCCGATAAGTGCAGGAAGTGGAGAATTTTTGATGGAGGTAGGAATTGGTGAGCCGCCTTTATCGTATTCTGGAATTCTAGACACAGGCAGTGACTTGATATGGACACAGTGTTTGCCCTGTGATTATTGCTATAATCAATCCTCTCCAATCTATGATCCTATCCAGTCCTCCACTTTCATGACCGTCCCATGCGATAGTTCTGAGTGCCAGGCAAAACCTAATATGGGTTGCAACGCTGATCATCTGTGTAATTACAGGTATGCGTATGGTGATGACTCCTTCAGCACAGGGACCCTCTCAATTGAAAGGTTTACCTTTTCATCAGAGTCAGTCGACGAGATTCAGTTTGGTTGCGGCGTAAACAATGAAGGCCACTTCGGCCAAACAGGTGGAATGGTAGGCTTCGGACGAGGTGACTTATCTTTAATTTCACAGCTTGGTTCAGTAGGAGGTGATAAGTTTGCTTACTGCCTCACGTCTTTTAATGATTATCCTTCCCGAGGCAGCCCTTTGTTTATAGGTCACACTGCTACTTTCAAGGGCGCGGCTGCTGTCAGTTCAACTCCTTTTATTCAAAACAGCGCAGCATCAAGTTCCTATTATCTTTCGTTGTTAGGAATTAGCCTTGGAGGTGCACTAGTGGATATCCCCGATGATTCTTTTGATATTGATCAAAACGATGGTAGTGGCGGATTTGTGATAGACTCTGGAACCACTTTCACATTTCTGTATGACGGTGCATATCAAGTTTTGAGGAAATCCTTAATCTCTTCTTCCACTCACTTGGAGCAAGTGGATGGGTCTGAAATCGGACTAGACCTCTGTTTTAACGTTCCAGCTAATAACGATTTTAACTTTCCCACTTTAACATTCCACTTCGAGGGAGCAGATTATAATGTGGAGCCAGAAAACTACATGTACGTTGATGCCACTGGTGTTATCTGCCTGGCAATGCTACCTAGTCCAAACATGTCCATATTAGGCAATTTTCAACAGCACAACTACCAAATTCTCTATGACGTCGCCACCAACATGTTCTCTTTTGCACCCGCAGTTTGCGATGCCTTGTAAGCGAGCCCATGCGTTTTCTCCCTCGTAGGCTATCAGATTAGATGATTAAAGTGGGTTGTTGCCGGTCTTTGAAAAAAAAATTTGTCATAGAATTTTATGTTTCTTCCTAGGATTTCGTTCTGCTCAATTATCAGCATATGTAAACACTTTTTGTTCAGACTATATGCAAATATGTAATTAGCAAGGTTGTTTATGTGATTTCAAATTCATTGAGCCATGAATTCTTTACTGTGTATGGAATATTGATCAAATTCATTAAACCATGGATTGTGTATGGAATATAGATAATTTGTAATGTAACTGATGCCTGTTTTTTTGAAGCTCAAGAATGGACTGAATCCTGTCATGTCATTCAAACATATAGTTAAGCCCTCAACTGTGAGGTAATATAAGCTGAACTGTTGTAATCTGTCCAATAAATAAAATCTCATTTACTCAACTTTGATTTTTGGCCAAAGTGGCATGAATGGCCCAGGACAAAATAATATCATTTACTGAAGTTGCCTAAAAAATATATGAGGAAATTCCAACACATTGATTGAGTGGAAGTTATGCACATTGATTGAGTGGAAAATATCTTCCCAAATGTGTTGATTGTGTTCCTTTACAAAAGAGGATTTTGCAGCATAAATAAAATAGGACATGAGGTTACCACTATCATATGGAATCAATGATGAGTTTCTACATCAGACCTAAACCTTGAAGCTATATGGAATGATAATTAGGGATGGCCCTATTGCACAAGTTAATAATGCACCTATGAGGGTCAATGAAGGAAAAGATAAATTGTTATGCATTTATAATTCCACATGTAGACATTACACTAGTAAACTAGGATATAAATATTTGAAAAAGAATGATTAGGTAATTATAATGTGGTTGTACAAAAAATTTAGAAGATAGAACCACCTCTCAAAATAAAATTATTATTCTCACTCATACATAAAAAAAAGATGGAGTTAACATGATCTAGAATGAACATTCTCATAAAAATAATGGAGATGATGTTGGAATAATCGCGGTTAGTGAATGTATAACATCTAATAAGCAAATCAAAAACAATTTTGGAAAAGAATGAGAGGATTAAATAAAAAAATGGAATAAAAAAACTGAGGGGATGAAAATTAAAGACCTTGATGAAGCGGGCATGGTCATAACTCCGATGTCCACTATGCTACATGGACATAGCTCCAATGTCCACTATGCATCAAGATATGATCACGTAGAATGATTTTTTTTTAAATTTTACGAGCGTTTGAAGGAAATTTCTTAGTGTGGTATCATATTGCCAACAACGAAATTCACGAGGGAAATTCAAGTAAGCCACGATACCGTCTTAACGCATTATCATGAGCGCCTCAATCATGCTTCTATTTTGCATTTATGGTATTATTTGTGTTTTTTATTACAAATTATATTATATTTATTTTGAATTTATTAAAACATTTATAACATAAAAGAAAACTTACATGCAAATAAAATAAGAGTGGAGTTTTTTTGTGATATTATAGTATTTTATCACAATAACCTAGAATTTAGTCTAATAAGAGTTGAGTTTTATATGATATTATAGTATTTTATCTGAGCAGATGTTACATAACCAGATTGTAAAAACAAAGAAAAGATAGATCAAAGAGTCGAAAATAAGCCTCTTCGAAGGGCCAACCTCCATTTACATCGCACAAATGAACAATTTTTGGATGATACAAATGACAAAGCCTCCTTGGTATACATACGACTCTAAAGGGTCATAATATAATTAGGGATTAGATAAAAATAATAATATAATGGCACAAAAATAAGAATAGTGGGCTTCTATAGGGCACAACAATAACAATATGGGGGCTACACTAGTATTATAGTGACCTAACATGCCCCCATCTTCCATAAAAGTGTTGTCCTCAATGATTGAGTAGTTCTAGATGTTTCTAAATAAAATTCTCATCCTCCCATGTGGACCCATCAATGGGTATGTTCTTTCACTTAATGAGATACTCTGAAAAATGATCAATTCCATAGTTGTCGGGTTCGTCCGCTTCATGCTTCAATATGATTTTTCCTTCTTCATCAAGTTCTAGAAATGTTGTTTGAACTCCAATTTGTATTCCATAGTAACAATATTTTACAACACCCTGTAAGGACCATATTACTTGGGTGATAATTTGTTATAATTCTTAGCTTGCTTAAGGGACATTTATTTGTATGGTTGTCTCCATAAAAACACTCAATCACGTATATTAAAACTTCTTTCACTTTGATGATAATCTACCTATTGTTTCATTTGATTCCGTGGGGAAGATAGGTTATCCTTTAAGAGCTAAAGAACTTGTGTTTGATGTTCAATGTGATCTCCCACTACTTGAACCATATAATTTTCTCTTAGAGACGATGTGATGGATAGTGTGTGGTATCCATAAAGTGCCATAAATGGGGTCATTTTTATTGTGGTATGGAAGGAAGTGTTATACCACCATTCTTCCAATAGTAACCACTTAACCCATTATGTTTGTTTATCAGATACAAAGCAACGAAGATATCCTTCCAAACATTTTTCACTATATCGGTTTTCCCATCAAATTGAGGATGATAAGATGAGATATGAGCTAATTGAGTACCAAGACAAAAAAATATTTTTGTCCAAAAATTTCCAGTGAAAATGAGATATTTGTCACTTATAATAGTATTTTGATTTCTGTGTATATTTCTAACAATTTCTATAAGTTTTGTAATAACTATATTGGCTTTGAGAGGATGAGATAGTGTACAAAATTTTGCATACTTGGTAAGTCTATAAAATACCACCATGATGAAACTCTTTCCTTTATACTTGTGTAAACGTGTGATAAAATCCATTAAGACCACCTTCCAATCTTGACTTGGAATGACTAAAGGTTTTAACAGACCTGGGGTCTTAATTGTATCAACTTTATTTTTTTGGCGAACCAAACATTTCATGAAAAAATTCTGAATATCATATTTAAAGCAATCACAAAAAAATTACTTCTTGACCCTGTGGTAAGTTTTTAACAATCGTGAGTGCACCCCTAAAGGAGAGGTATGTAATTCCAAAAGAATAACTTGTTTTTGTTGGGAGTTCTTACATATATATAAGTGATCTTTGCACCATAATGAACCATTTTCCGAAGAATGTATTAGATGTATTAAGATCTTGTTACGACTTTTGAATGACTTTCCACTCCTCTTTGTAATTCTTCCATTCATCCCTTGCTTCAATTATGTAATTAGGTTGGATGATAAAAATGGCACAGATAAATGCTTCCACATCATCATTCCTTCTTAAGATCACATCTACAACAACATTTTTCTTTCCTATTTTAGTGAATGATTTCAAATTCCCAACCCAATATCTTTGTGGCCCATTTTTACTACCCTTATGAAGATAATCTTTTGTCCAAAAAGTATTTAATACTATCATGATATGTTTTTACCATGAAGTATCTTTCCACTATGTAAGGGCACCATTTCTTCAAGGCATGTAGTATTGCCAACATTTCTTTATCGTAAATAGCTTTGTGTAAATAATTTACCTTTATTAGATGAATTTCAAAATACATAGGTCTTCATTATTGCATTAAAACAATACCAATTCCATTTCCTAAGGTATCACATTCCACAATAAATGAATTTGTGGAGTTCAGTGTAGCTAAGACCAAAAATTTGAATGTTTCTCTTTAAGATGTTCAAACACCATAGTTGCTTTTGGAGTCCATAAAAATGCATATTTCTTCACTAATGTTGTTAAAAGTGCTATTATTTTCCCATAATCCTTAGCAAAATTGTGATAATACCCTGTAAACCTAAGAAATCCTTGAAGTTTCTTTAGGTTTCTTTATGGTCTACCTCAACACCATATTGAGATACAATGTGACTCAAATATTCCACCTCCTATAACCCAAAGAAACATTTGAAGGGTTTTTCATACAATTGTTTCTCCTCAAATAATTTAAGCACACTGTCAGCTTGTTAAACATGATTTTTTCAAGACTTGATGTGGATTAATATATAATCAAAAAATACCAACACAAATTTTCTAAGAAAAGGTTTGAAAGTGGAATTAATCAAACCTTTAAATGTGGAAGGTGCATTGGAAAGGCCAAAAGGCATGGCCAAAAATTCATAATGACCTTCATGATTTTTTAATGTTGTTATTGGATTGCCCTTTATCCACATTCTATTTTGATGATATCTAAAATGAAGATCCAACTTGTCGAAGTAATTTTTTCCATGTAATTCATCCAACAATTCATCAATGACAAGAATAGAGAAATTTAACTGTAATAGTGAGCTTATTGAGCTCTCTATAGTGTTGACACATACACCATGATTTTTCCTTATTGTGTACCAATACTATTAGATAAGAGAAAGAAATTTGTCTAGGTTGAATTATAAATTCCTATAACATTTTTGCAACCAAACATTCAATTTCACTCTTTTAGGCATAGGGATATTAATGTACGGCATGTTGTTTGGAGGAACACTGATTGGAATCAAGTAAATAGCATGATCATGATCATGAATAGGTGGGGGACATTTCAAAGTCTCAAATACCTTTGAATGATTTTCCAAGACTCTTTGGAGATCTAAAGAAAGGGATGATTTCGATGTTTGAACCTATAATGAAGATAATTGTGCAATTACACCGCATTTTTCATTCTTTAAAGTCATTGTCATCAAATTACATTTGATTATCTACCCCAATATCCCTATAATACCCCTTAATCCAATTTCCTTTCTCTCCTAGAAAAAATTCAGGAAAATTTCTTGAAAATTAAAAACTATCATCCTCCAAAAATTTTACCATTGGAATCCTACTAAAACATTAGCATGACCCATTGGAATGGAAAGGATTGGATTATTCAAGACATATTTCCCAATTGTTAACTTAATATTATGGCACTTTGTTTCTGGGAAAACTAGTGTCTATTCAGATCTGCTAGTCCCACTAAGATGGGTAGCTATCTTAGAGACAAACAATTCAAAGTAACTTGTGTTTTCCTTTATGGAAGATAGATAAGGGAGAAGCAGAGAGAACCAACCTTAATATTTCACTTGGATCCTTGCTTGTTTCCTCTCTCCTTTGATAGAGCTTGCCACTCTTTTCTCACTTGTTCCACTTCAAAGAACACCTGTAGAGGTAAAGCAACAAAATACCATCAAAGCATATAGATCTATGATACCATAAACAATGTAGAATCACAAGTACATTAACCATACATCTAAAAGAAGAAGAATTTACGACACTTTTTTTCTTGATTCAAAATGACAGCTGCAACACTTTCGAATCAAAAGACGATAGTTCAATTAAGCTACTTTTTGCAAAGAAGGACTATAAATGATGAAAAATACATAAGAAACATTTACAATTCCTTATCAATGGAGGCTGAATAGTGTAAAGAAACAAGGCTTCAACAATGATATACTGATCATATGCAACAAAACTACTAAATAGAGCTAAAAACAATGAAGAGAAAACCATATTCCAGAGAAGGAAACAGTCTCGTTCAATCATCACACCTATCCTTAAGGGAAAAAGGGATGCATCTCACCTATAGCACATGGGAGGTGTGATGCATCCATACTGCCAATGAGAGACAGCGCGATGGACCAGGGACACGACTTGGCTTCGTTTTCACTCACAATTTGCAACTAAGTTCGGTGATTTAGGCCGAGCTTATGATAGACAGTAAACACAAAGCAAAGGGGTATGATCTTATGAGGTTATTGAGCTACCACCAGGGCACTTAGGATGTTTGCAAGTCAAATGTTCAGTTCATAAACCAACCTGGAGATTGACTGAAGCAGCATTGATCTACTTTGCAGTTGCATAGAAAAAGTAGTTCGAAGGCTAGCTGGCTTAACTTTAGGCTCTGTCTATATTTTATAAAGCAAAAATTAACAAACAAACAAACTATTTATTCCCCAGTGGAGTCAACATTTTGTTTCTGGGAAAACTAGTGTTTATTCAGATCTTCTAGTCCCACTAAGATGGGTAGCTATCTTAGAAACAAACAATTCAAAGTAACTTGTGTTTTCGTTGATGGAAGATAGACAAGAGAGAAGCAAAGAGCACCAACCTTAATCTTTCGCTTGGCTCTTTGCTTGTTTCCTCTCTCCTTTGATAGAGCTTGCCACTCCTTTCTCACATGTAGAGACAAACATCATCCTCCCAGCACAAAATACCTCTTCACCTCATGAGAAGCAAGATCACCCAACAATACAATGTCTCAAAGAGAAACCAACAACACTTCCTTACAGATTACAAAATTCCAACCTCTAGATCTCTAGGATGAGGGATCCATATACAGATATTTGTAGGGGGTGAGTCAGCTTCTAGGTTTTTGATTAGTGCCATTTCACTGATAGTTCTTCATTCCACTTGTAGATTTCATGATCTATTACTCATCTCTGGGTGAATTTAGAGAGGCAAGTGTCATATGAGCAGTTTCTAGAAGATTCTCTGGGTTTCCACTTCGCCAACTGCATCTGCCTTTTGTCTGCTCTTGCCTATCGCACCCTACAGAAGGCCTTTTAAGTATGCATCACACCACCCATGTGTAATAAGTAATATGCATCACATTTTGACCAAGGAGTAGTCTGTATGGGTCATTTTTGACCAGTTTTGAGTAGTTTTTTAGGTGGAACTTCTGGGAAATGATGTAATCAGCTGACCTTGATCCTTTAGGATATTAAACAACACTTTTAAGGGTTTAAGAGCCCTTGGTTTATCAGCATATGTGATTGGGGTTGTAGTGCCCAAATATGTCTATAACACACCTCCTTGAGCAATTTATACTTCTTCCATTTGAAACCATCACTTGACACTCTTGTGTTCGTCATACAAAGTAATTCAATTCCTTGGATATCTTACAATGAATTAAATTATGGGTGCTATCCAAATAAATGAGCACTATTACCTTTTTCTTCTTGATATATGCTTTATCTTGAGAGTTTCAGGAGTCGTAATTCCCTTTAATGAATTAAATTGTATGGCCATATTCATTTCTTCTTTCTCTGGGGTTGGTTCCTAATGTATATATTCTCCTTTTGATTTTTGTTGTTCCTTTTCTTGCTCCTCTTCACATTCTATGTAAAATAATTTATTCTCAACGCACTTGTCACCTTTAGTGTATTTTCTATCACAACTGTAATAAATCCCTTTTGATATTTTTTCCTCTGTTTGTTGTGGTGTCAACCTTGTAGGTTAGGGAAGGTTAGAAGAAGAAACACTTCCATATTTAGATTTGTGAGAGGTAGACCTACTTGTTTCCATAGTTTTTCTTTCAAACTTTCTTGCCACCCTAAATGGATTTTCCAATGAATTAGGTTCCCAAAGGAAAACCTCATGTTGGATGTTATCTTTTGAAGTCCCTATGAAGAATTCAATCCTATGATCCACTCGAATATCAGGTTCCTTGATATTCAATATTTGGAAGTCCTCAATGTGGTCTGCCATTGGACCCTTTTGTTTGAGATTTATCAATTGGATAAAGAAGTTATTTCTATTTGTATCATCATAATTTTTTAGCAATTTCACGATAAAAATTATCCAGGTGATAATTAATTTACAAGAAAAACACCATTAATAACACAGAAACAAATTGGGTTCTAAATATAAAGATCCAATGTGTACGTTTTATGTGTGTGGCACATCATGTAGATCAAGGAATTATGCCATCTGTAGTTTCCATGTTACGATATCCTTACCATTAAAATTCCTCATATCGATCTTTAGAGTGTGATGGGTATTCAACCCAAAGTCAGAGTGTCTAAAATCATGATTCACATTCCTTTTGTTCTCATTATGATCTTCATGGACTACCTTGCCAACATTAGGAACCATTTCCTATAGCAACTTTGTCAAACCTTCCTTTAAACCTTCCATGTATGATTTTATTTTCCTCTAAACCATCCATATTAACATTCATCGCTTCCAATTCATATTTAGTTGCCCTCTATGAGAGTGAAAATTGTTGCACTTAGTCTTGCAATTTTGATATATCATGTTGCATTTCTTCACGGGAGCTTCATTGTGGGAGCAATACCATACCACGTGGGTTCATATTGGGGGATATATATTGAGGAAAAAATGACATAATATATTGAGCATATAATAGGTGCTGAAGGGTTTTTATATTGGTAGGTATAAAAAATGGAGCTCAAAGTTAATGAAAAAATATAAAGTTGTATAAAATAAATTAATGAAAAAATGGATACCTACGATATCTAGTGAAAGTAGGGGTTTTTTAAATTGGGAAGGTGTATTGGGTTCGTATTGGTAGGGGGTTAAATAATTTTATTTTTAGAGGTTTTTTCAATATGTAGTCAAATTAGGGGTATTGTTTAGTATGTTATGAATGCACATGATATGTCAGAGATTCACTGGGTGAAGCCCCCATGCATTTCTTCTTCATGTGTCATGGTAAAGCCTTTAGAGGGCTTAATGGGTGTAGAAATTTTTTGTTTGGGAGGAACTTTAGACTAATTAATGATATCTATCATTCATCATTTGCTTTGAATCACTTCAAACTGATTTTTCAAACAAAAGCAATGCAAATATAAAAATACACACCTTTTTTAGCTTAATTTTTGTTAGAAAATTATATATTATGGAGCAATGGAACACAAAATATTGTAGAAATATAAAAAAAAAAAAATGCATAAAAGAAGAGAGACATAGATATACGTGGTTCACCCAGTTTGGGCTATGTCCACCCCGAACACCCAGTCATTCCTTTCTATTATCCAGTAAAATGAAGAGACACAACCTACAACAGATCTACTATAATATCCTTGATTTTATCTCACAGTCTCGCCTCTCTATTTCTTGCTCAGAGAATACACATCTATTACATAGAATCAATACAATGCCCTCATACAAAGAGGGGGGTTTCCTTCTAGGGAAAAAACCCTAAACTAAACATATTTTCTACTGTCAGATCATCTGCCTAATGAACGACCCAGATTGACTAGAAATTACTATACTTTTACAAGGCAATTTTACCTCTATTTTTAGCTTCGGGGGCGCTGCCCCCAAACCCCCGCCGAGGGACCGCTACCCCCCAGACCCCCCATCCAGTGGGTAT
This sequence comes from Pinus taeda, assembly GCA_000404065.3. Taxonomy (NCBI): domain Eukaryota; kingdom Viridiplantae; phylum Streptophyta; class Pinopsida; order Pinales; family Pinaceae; genus Pinus; species Pinus taeda. Next base: position 18,895 of record APFE030647861.1, read on the forward strand.
CAGCCCCCCCACACCCCCCCACGTGGAGGGATGTACAAACTTCCTGGGGTATACATCTGGCTGAAACAAAGACCTTTAAACAATCATGCTCCACATCCAACAATCTCCCACTTGGAGAATGATTGTAGCAACTCCATCATTGCTTCATTTTTTAGAAAATGACTCCTCTTTGGACCTGGTCTTTTCTCATCTTCATCATCATCCTTGAATACAAATTGAAACTGATCATATTCTCAGTTTCTCACTGGTTACAACTTTTGTTAGCATATCTGCAAGGTTCTGGCTAGTGTGTATCTTTTCCATCTTCAACTCTCCATCTTCCAACACTGATCATATGAAATTGTACTTGAGCTATATTTGTTTAGCCCTGGAATGAAATTTTGAGTTCTTTGCAAGATGAATGGCACTTTGGCTATCACTGTATAATGTGCCCACATCATGCTCCTTACCCAATTCACCCATAAACCTTTGTAACCAAATCATTTATTTACTAGCCTCTGTAGAAGAAACATACTCTACTTCTGTTGTTGAAAGTGCAACAACACTTTGGATTTTTGAAACCCAACTGACAGCTATTCCACCAACAATAAATACATATCCTATAGTGCTCCTCCTGTTATCTCTATCACCTGCCATATCTGCATCAACATATCCCTATAGAGAAATGTTTGAACCACCAAAGCATAATGCTTGATTTGTGATACCTTTTAAATATCTGAGAATCCATTTCATTGCCATCCAATGTTCCTTTCTTGGATTGTTCATGTACCTGCTTACAACTCCCACTGCATGTGCAATATGAGGCCTTGTGCAGACCACTACATACATTAAGCTTCCAACTAATGATGCATATGGAACTTTATACATATAATACATGTCTTCTTGGGTATTTGGGCACATCTCCTTACAAAGTTTGAAATGGCTAGAAAAAGGTGTACTAACTGGTTTTGCATTGTGCATATTAAATATTTTCAACACCTTTTGTATGTACTCATTCTGAGACAATGTTAATTTACGATTTTTCCTGTCTCTAGTTATTCTCATACCAAGGATTTGTTTTGTAGTTCACAAATGCTTCATTGCAAATGAATTTGCCAATTTTATTTTGAGCACATTTATTTCCTGCATGTTAGACCCTGCAACAAGCATGTCATCTACATACAATAACAATATAATATAGCTGCCATCATTTTGCTTTTTCAGATAAACATATTCACTAGTAGGTCCATGACATTCTAGAGAAATCAAATGGCAAGTACAAGCAACGACATGATTTACATCACGTGCCATACATGTTTCAGATGGACGACAAATTATGGTTGCATTTGCAAGAGGAACACGTTACTGGAGCCTATCGGAAACTCAGACCACTCTGATATGGTCCTTACACCATTACCAAGGTTGTGGGAGACAATGCGTTTGAGCTCAGCATTCCCTCATTCCTTGGCCTACACCCAGTGTTCAATGTGGACCGTTTTCGACCATACTTTTCACCATTACTGGACACATCTAACATTGTAGAACAACTCACACCAATAGGATTAAATCCAAATTGCAGGGAGCAAGCTACAATTGATTGGATCATGGACACACAGATGAAGCACACTCGCCAGCGGAATATCCAACTATATTGAGTTTTCAAAGCAGGCCAACTCCTTCACCAAGGCAAGTGGCTGACCAAGGACGAAGTTTAGCAGAAGTTTCCTCATCTCATGGAGGAACTCAACGCAGTGGGGACCATTGCCTCCTAAGGGGGAGAAATGATCCAGGTGGATATTGGTGGCCACCTGCCAATTCCACTTGTACTCCCACCATTACTTCTTTCAATTTTTTAGTTTCCTTAATTATAGCACAATTTACTATTTTTAGCAGTTTTTCAGGTCCTAAACATCCGAAGCCGTTTTGAGGCCCTAAACTGTGTTTTTGTGGAAATTTACCGCGAGTGGTTCTTTAAGAAAAATTGTCTTTTTTGTCATAGTTCTTGGAGAGATCTTTCCAACGGGTTGTCATGTGCGTCAAATGGAGGTAATATGACCAAGTCACAACCCCGAGAAATTGGTTGTCCAACTCACCCCAACAGGGCCCATAAACTCTTGGTGTTACATCTCCTCGAGTTAGGGTTTTGGTTGTTTAGGGTTTGCTCTTATTGTTCAATAATAAAAAGGCCCTTGAGCCTCATTGTAAGGCAGTTCAGAGGCATGTAGCTGCCACGTCTCTTCTCAGAGATAAGCTACCATCACCCTAGCTGGTTTATTTCCATTTATGTTTGTAAGCATATTTTAGTATTTTACATTAATGAAACGAAGTATTATTTCCAATGTATCTCTGTGTTTATGGTTATCTCCGTAATTTGTTGTGTTCTTGTTTAAATCTGGATATACTAATTTCATATGATTTTATCCTAACAGTGATTTCTTTAAATAATTATATGGGACACATATTTTTAAAACAATTATATAAAATACATATTTGTATTAAATACTTTTGATAATTAAGAGATAAATACATATTTAAAACATATTTGTTTGAAATATTTTTGATAATTAAAAAATAAATACATATTTAAATAAATTTAAATTATGAGATTATTATATAAATTGAATTGAATTAAATAACAAATTGTGAGATTATTATATTAAAAATATTGTATAATTAATATGTTTTAATTTAATATTTGAAAGCATTTTTATCCCTATTAAATTTAAAATAATATTAAAAATTTCAATATATAGATGGCTATTAAGAACTTCACTGGCCATCTATATATCTTATTTGGTATTTAGAGCAATGATAACAAAAAATAAAATAAGATTAGTGTTGAATGACAAAAAAAATATTAGAGCTTAACGATAATTAAAAAAAAAAAATATTAGAGATGAACGATAATAAAAGGAAAAAATATTAGAGTTATGGTAGTCTCACTGTCACTTTTTTAAGATAACAAAAAATAAAATAGTGATGATAACAAAAAAAAATATAAAATAATATTAGAACTAAACGATAACAATTTCTTTTTTGAGAGTTGAACGATTAAAAAAATAAAATTGAGCCCAACCACTCAAAAAAAATATTAAAGATGAATGATAACAAAAAAATAAAATAATATTAGAGCTATGGGAGTCTCACTCTCACTCCTTTTTTACGGTAACAAAAAATATTTAATTATAAATTATAAATTTATTAGTTTTGTCATTTTACAATTAGTTGTAATAAGTAAACTAATTCATATAAATATTAGCTAGATAATCAATTGTCTAATAAATTATCATTTAAATATTATATATAATATTAAAATATTATTTATTTAAAAATTGAATATAGATATAATAGCATTTCAAGATTATCATAAATATCAAAGATCTTTAAATCATTAGATTTAATTAATATAGCAGATATTACAATATTTAAATGTGAAACTATATTGGTTTGATGGTTAAATGAATCTAAATTGTAAGTGTATAATGTTAAATTTAATTTAATTAAAAACAATAAAATTAAATTTAGATAAAAATGTTATTATTACTTACTGTCACAACTCCCCAACCTCAGTAAATAAAATTGGTAAATAAATTTTATTTTATTAAATCACAGTACAATTACCGTGCTGACCATTCATTGCTTAATTTTCGAATGTTTCACATCCAGCGATACAAGTCATACTGTTTATGTGCATTTGGATTCGCCTACCATATGGATTTGGTGTCGATGGGTACGATAACAGATCGTTCCCAATTCGCATTGATTGATAGCTTACCGAGAGCGTGACAGCTAGACTTCACCTTGAAATCCGCTTCACTACAGCTCAGTTGTTAACCCTTGGTGGTGCAGTCGAAATTAATACTGCAGCAAGGTACCTTGTTCTCGGGATCCCTGATTAAATCAACGGAGGGAATTCTTCCCCTTCCATCGAACGATCGGGATCGCTTCAGGTGACTTTTCATTGAGGCAGTTATCACTCAGGTTGTTCCCTGCTTCCTAAAGGGAATACGACCGAGGTAACCACTAACCAACCTTTTAGTTACAGGTCCTAGCCTACCTGCAACCAGAGAGGGCTCTCTCTTTATGATTTAGCTTTGTTGGTGGATGATTTTAGGCTAGTTATGGTGTGCTGATTTTGTTTGAGTTTGGTTGGTTGGTGAATTCAAACAGAGCTGAGGTATAATTTACAAAAGAGTTTGGGCCATTGGGCAATGGAGTTCAAAGAAGTGTGCTGCTGAAGTATGTTTTTGAAGGCAGAGTGTTGCTGCAAAGCCATATAGGCATCTGTGGAACAATTTCTTAGATTTATGTAATGAAGTTATGGAATTAGTGAGTGAAAGGCAATTGAGAATCTTTCACTATGCTAAAAAGGGGAAAATGAAAGTATTGCTTAAGAGCAGTTAAGAATTCTTAAACAATATTCACAGTGATAGAATTAGTTTAGACATGAGCAATTAAGAATTCATATCCATGGCTAATCCAGAAGAAAACATATTTAGAAATAGAGATTCAGCATAGTGTGTATTCAAACAAATCCTAAGCTATTCTTTTTCTCTATTTACTATGATCATGAACATATATGAATTATGGCATACACAGAAAAACAAGAACATAGTTCAGAATAACTTATTGTTCCAGCAAATGACACAGGAATTATGCAACATAACAGAGCCATTCATTTCCACCTTCAAACAGTATAGGAACCAGGAACTCCACCAACAATTTGTATTAGCACAAATGTCTCATATATACAATATAGCTCTTCTGAAAGAGTTTCACTACAACTGACCCTCAATACGTTCTTTGAGGGGATATATATACAAAAATAGGATACAAAATATCTCAATACCGAGTTATTGTGCAATAAATTGCACCACCAACTCTCTTACAAAACGTAAATGAAAGATATAACTACAGAATTTAATGTTGAGATGGAAGCTATCTTTTTGTCAGACAACTTTTGACTTTTTGGCTCAGGAGAGTTGGTTGTAGCTGTGCCTTTAATTCTGCGTTAGTTGAGCCTACTGTCTGAGTGCTTTGGTGAGTCACTGTACGAGTGCTTCCTATGATATCTGCATGCTGAATTGTCTGCTGACCTGTACTGTGACTGAGATCTGAATTTTCACAAAAAAGGAATAATATAGTGGGATCACCTCGGTAGAATTTCCAGCATTGCCTGCCACCAATCAGCTGGAGGTAGCTGATGTCTCCGTATTTTTACGAGTGTTTCATCTGCTTCAGTATATCTGTAGAAATTTGGAGGCACTTCAAACAGGTGATTTATCTCATGCTCAATAAAAAATAAATTTTCTAATTTATCATACAAAGACTGCCCAGAGGGAGGCCCTGCTTCTCCTGTGGAGCTGCTGGATGCTGTGATTTGATTCTCAACATAATTGTTGATCCTTGTGATATACTGATCATATGACATCAGTTGTCCTATGCCAGTCACTAGGTTTGGCAGTGCTTTATCCTGCAATACTGTCATCTTTGCCTTGAATTCATCAATTTCTGCCTTCATATCCTGACATTTTCTTTCTAGTGTTTGAGTGAAATTCCTCAAAGTCAGCACTTTCTTAGCTGTCAGGATGGTGTCTGTTCTGTTGTTTATTTCTAGTGCTGCCAATTCCTCCCTAGTGTGGGTATTGAGGAAATGTATCATTTTATTGGCCTGCTCGGGCATGATTCCTAGTGCTATTCTGGCCCTTTGTATTTCAACATGAGCTATGCCTATCAGTTCAATCTGCTCATTTATTGCCTGGATTGACCTCCATTGGTCATGTATTGATTGGCCAATTTTGGCCCAGATTATCTTCTTGATTTCTGCTAGAGTTTTTCCTAGAAGCAATTCTTTTTCCAAAGCTTTCACTTTGGCTTCCAAGGCTTTTATTTCTCTCTGCTTCTCTGCTACAGTCATCTTGGACTTGTTATAGCTGGCCTCTAGCTTGGCTAGTCTATCTTTGGCCTCATTTATTTCTGTCACTTGAGTTTCAAGTTCTTTGACAGCTTTCATCAAGTACTCCATACTCATGCTAGATTATGTTGTTGTTGTTGTTGTTGTTGCTGATGTGGTTGTGGTTGGTGCTGGAATGGTAGGAGGGGCTATTGCTGCTTGTGTAGGAGGGGTAGGGCTAAGAGTTGTAGAAGTTTGAGGGGGCTGGGAGGTTGATTCTCCCTGTCTACCTTGTCATGCTTTCTCCAATTCTCCTTCCATCTCTAGTATTCTTTGATTCATCTTCATAAGTAAATCCATGGTGTCATCAAGCTGTTTTTCCTGTGCAAGTCCTGCAGTGTCAGGGTGAATAGTTGCAGGCAGCTTTTCCTGTTTCCTGAGTGCAGCAATATCATCCTCCTTCTTTTTCATAAGGGCCCTAACATCCTTTGGATCTTTTGGATCATGTCCTAGATCAATGATTATGTCTTCCAACATTTTTATTCTGTTTTCCTTAGCATGGGAAGACATCCTTTCCAAATCAAGTTATGTATTTGTATTCATCAGTGATTCTTTCAACTGATGGGCTAGCATGGCCTTGTCTGCAAGCGTAGCATAAACCATTTCCCCTGTTTGCTTGTGCAGCTCTATTTGATCCATTGGATGTATGTCTTTAGAAAAGACCTCCAAGTTTGTTCTTATGTAATCTGCATAGGTTTTGGGATGTGGAACTTTAGGCTTTAAATGAGTAAAAATCATTTTTTCCTCCTTGAAATCATAAGCAGCCATCAATCTTTGTTTTTTGGAGGGAGTTGCCTTCAAGAATTGATCATGGAGTTGTACCCTCAACAATTCATTTTGTGCCTTGATCTCCATGAAACCCCCTTTGATACGAGTTGGTTGCTTGCCTTGCTTCCTTGAGGAGGACACCTCTGTGCCTTGTTGTATGGCCTGTTCTTGCTGAAAGGAACTAGTGGCAGTCTGCTGGCTGGATTGTCTTTCTCTGCTTTGGCTTTCTGCTCTTTCTTCACTCATGTTTTCTTCCTCGGTCTGAGGGTCAATTCTTGGCCTCTTGGCCTACGGTTGCTGTGTTGACCCACCTGGAGGTGTGACCTCCTCTCTATCAAGTTTTTTT
>APFE030647876.1:5513-34646 GCA_000404065.3 Pinus taeda
TTTATATATATCTCAAAACTAACTACAACCCTTTTCCTATTAGCTTCAAATAAAAAATGTTATAAAATTAAATTAAATAAAAAAAAATTTATTGTGAAATAAGTTATGGTTTTTGGGCATGTGGTATTGATAAGGCATGATATTGGCCCATGCTATTCTAACAAAGCCTATTTACAAGTTAATAATATCCATGGTAAAGTGGGGGCGAATATCGATGGTTAAGAATCTTGTCATATTGTTATAAAATATTTATATTGTGAAATAAGATATGATTTTTTGGCATGTGGTATGATTTTTTGGCATGTGGTATTGATAAGCCATGGTATTAGCCCATTATATTGTAACAAATCCTATTCACAAGTTCATAATATCAATGACAAAGCGGGGATGAATATCCATTATTAATAATCTTGTCATATTCTTATAGAATATTTTGATTTTGAAATAAGTTATGTTTTTTGGGTAGGTGATATTGATAAGACATGGTATTGGCCCATGGTATTGTAACAAAGTATATTTCAAAGTTAATAATATCCATGGTAAAGTGCGAATCAGTATCAATGGTTAAGAATATTTTCATATTGTTATTAAATATTTTGATTGTGAAATAAGTCATGTTTTTAGAGCATGTGGTATTGATAAGCCATAGTATTGGTCCATGGTATTATAACAAAACTAATTTTTTACAAGTTAATAATATCCACTGCAAAGTGGGGGGTGAATATCCATGGTTAAGAATCTTGTCATATTGTCATAAAATATTTTGGTTGTGAAATAAGTTATGGTTTCTGGGCTTGAGGTATTGATAAGCCATGGTATCGGCTCATGGTATTGTAACAAAACCTATTCACAAGTTCATAAAAAAATCAAAATATTACAAATTGAATTTTATTATTTTTACTATTAATTGAGCCAACATTTAGATTTTTGCACTCATCCCCATACTTTTTACTTTTATTATTATTATTATTACTATTATTCTTTAACTAAGCCCATATTTAGAATTGTTTACATACTTATATTACACTTACACATTTACTCTATACTCTATAAATATTGTACTTATTTTTCTTTAGGGAGGGAAATATTAACACTTTTGAAAAAATTCAGCCTTAATAACAAAGGCCTCCTAATTCCAATCTTCATTTATTTTCTAAAACAAGTAGTATATTTTCACTTTTCATAGTGTGGAGGGAAAACTAGTAGATATTTTCACTTTTCATAAGGCAGAGGGAGGGAAAACTAGTAGCATATTTTCACTTTTCACAGGGTGGGAGGGAAAACTAGATTGAAGAGAGTTGTGAATTAAGGTTTTACCAGTAGCAAATTGATATAGAACCCCACCATTAGATCTTCAATCCATTAATGGTGCCCAGGTATGTTTCATTTCTAACCTCGCTGCATTTACACCCCACTTCTGGTACACACACCTTGATATTGAACCCCACCATTAGATCTTCAATCCATTAATGGTGCCCAGGTATGCTTCATTTCTAACCTTGCTACATTTACACCCACTTTTACTACACACACCTCAGATCTCTGGTTCAAAATTCACTATTTTTTTCATCCTTGCTTTTAAGTTTAAGAGTAGCATATTTTCACCTTTCGCAGGGCGAGAACGAGATTGAAAAGAGTGGTGAATTAAGGTTTTAATAGTAGCAGACTAATATCTAACCCAACCATTAGATATTCAATCCATAAATGGCGTCCATGTATGTTTCATTTCTAACCTTGTTGCATTTCCACCCCACTTTTAGTCTTCTTCTAGATAAGGAGGACTGATTCAAAATTCATTATTTTTTTCATCCTTTCTTTTAAGTTTAACAGTAGCATATTTTCACTTTGCATAGGGTTGGAGGGAAAACGAGATTGAAGAGTGTTATGAATTAAGATTTTACCAATATCAAACTGATATCAAACCCCGCCATTATATCTTCAATCCATTAATGGCACCCATGTATGTTTCATTTCTAACCTCATTGCATTTACACCCCACTTTTAGTACACACACCTTGATATCGAACCCCACCATTAGATCTTCAATCCATTAATGGCACCCAAGTATGCTTCATTTCTAACCTCGTTGCATTTACACCCACTTTTAGTACACACACCTCAGATCTCTGGTTCAAAATTCACTATTTTTTTCATCCTTGCTTTTAAGTTTAAGAGTAGCATATTTTCACCTTTCGCAGGGCAGGAATGAGATTGAAGAGAGTGGTGACTTAAGGTTTTACTAGTAGCATACTGATATCAAACCCCACCATTAGATCTTCAATCCATTAATGGAACCCAGGTATGTTTCATTTCTAACCTCACTGCATTTCCACTCTACTTTTTGCCTTCTTCCACACAAGGAGGAGTACAAACACCTCAGATCCCCCACCATTAGATCTTCAATCCATGAACGACACCTAGGTATGTTTCATTTCTAACCTCACTACATTTACACCCCACTTTTAGTCTTCTTCCACACAGGGAGGACTACACACACCTCAAATCTCTAGTTCAAAATTCACTATTTTTTTCATCTTGCTTGTAAGTTTACGAGTAGCACATTTTCACTTTTCACAGGGCGGGAGGAAAAACGAGATTGAAGAGAGTTGCGAGTTAAGGTTTTACCTCTTCAATCCATTAATGGTGCCCAGGTATGTTTCATTTCTAACCTCTCTGCATTTCCACCCCACTTTTAGTCTTCTTCCACACAAGGAGGACTGGTTCAAAATTCACTATTTTTTTCATCCTTTCTTTTAGGTTTAAGAGTAGCATATTTTCACTTTTCACAGGGTGGGAGGGAAAACAAGGTAACATAGGTAAGATAATATGTGTTTTTCCTTCTTTTATGGTTTGTCTCTATAGAGTTGATTTTACTAGGTGTACATTGTATGCATCTCAAAATTTCTCTTTAGGAAATCCTATTTTTATTCTTTCCAAGAAAAACTCTCTAGGGAATCCCAATGGATGTTTCCCCACATTCATGGATGGCATCTCTGGTAAACCCATTGGCATTGAGTAGTGCACCTTACCTAAGGGATTTCAAATAGGGCACCTGCCAGCACAGAACTAGCCAAATACCTAGTAACATTAATGACATTCCGTTGGGCTAACCTCTTGGGCTCAATAAATCATAATCAGTTACACTATTTTCCATATTAACATATTGAGACTATTAAACATTTTGTTAGAGTAACCATAACAATCCAATCCTATTCCCATTTTTATTTTGGTTTTCAATTCCTTCTTTGGTGTGGTGACAACTTTATATGGTTGTATAGATGTTTATTTTTGTCAGAGTATATGTTGAAAAGTAGATTCTCTCTTACATTCTACCTTGTATATTATGTATTGATGGAGTTCAGTTTCATTAGTTGTGACCAAAGAATTGTGTGAGGATTGTATACAAGGATTCTTGTATTACTATTTATAGACTGAACATTGTCCTTAAACAAGCAAAGTAGATCCTTAATGCTACATGTTTGTATCTCAGGGAACTTCCAATCCTAATAAATGAGGTGAAATTTAAGTGTTTACAAAATCCAATTCTCAGTTTTTGTGGATTCACTCATATATGGTCCTAGAAAAGCAAAGTGAAATTTAATTATTTCCAAATCTTAAGTTCTGTGAATTCACTGATATTTGGTGCTAGAATCTTTTGAGCAAACGGGAATAATTTCTTTTAGTTGCATTCAAGTTTTTCAAAAATAATACTAAATTTCTCCCTGAAATGGCTTTGGGATTGAAAATTTTGTAAATATTATTAGGGAAACAACCCAAATTACTTTTTCTAGATTAGAGTTTTACAACACTAGGTACTAAAATAGTCTTCTATTTTCTGCTGCAAATGTCTAATAGAATCTTCCTAGAAATTGATCAAAAAATTTGGTAGATGCGCTGGATGGACTAAATAATTTTTAATTAATAATCACTTAACATAAATGATATAATAGGTTGCATAAATATATAGCTTAGAAGCATGAAATGAAGAAGAAATATCAACGAGATTGACATATTCTTAATTGAGTTGAAGGAGACCAGTAATAACTTTGACTAGAGGGTGTTGAAAATGGCATAATTTTGTTCTGGGTGGACAGATTTACAAATAAAAATCAATAGTTTTCTTTCTTCCATAACTTGGGAAGATTTTTGTATCTCAAGTCTCAACCTTATTGAATAGTATCGTTTATGCTTTGAAATTTTGAGATATGTTGTGATACCACTTGCTAGTAACCTAAACACTTTGGATGAAAATTTAGTTGTGAATTTTACTTGAAAAAGATATAAGTGAAAATATATATTAAATGTCCCTTGTGTAGAATTTCCTTGAAATTCTGCTACTTCTTGAAAGAATAAATCTGAAACTAATTGTTGCATGAAGACAAAAAAATATCTCTACCAATTTTTAGTAGAATAGAACATAAATAAAACACAATCACACTATAACGAAAAAAACAAAATTTTCTAGGGAACCCAACTAGGAAAACACTCTACTAGCTGTAGAAATTTAAAATACTATCCATATTAGACTTTGAGACACCTTCTTCAAGACCAGGTTCATCGATGCTTATTTCTTTCCATATTCATTTTCATAAGCATTAGCATTGTTGTCCGTCAAATTAGAGTAGCTAGAAGGTGTCTCTTTGATTTCAGAAAGTAGATCAAGATCAACTTCATCAAAGAATCCCCTAGAAGGCTCATTAGTAGCACGAAGAAAGGTCTTTTTTTATTTTATTTCATCACATGCATCCATCATAATCATTGATTTGTCTTAATTTATTTCACAATCATTTTCAATGCTAGATGGAAAAGGTAATTTAGTATGATATAATTCTTAGGTAACCAACCTCAAACATATTGTTGGTTAATTTATGCTATTTAAAGTTTATTGAGTTTGAGTTTTATCATGAAACTACTAGAAGCGTACTAGAATGGGTGAGTTTATTATCTTGATAACATTGTTATGGTTTGATCTAGTCCTTGAAAGGAACTTATAGTTGATGGTCAAAATTTCACATTCCTTTCATTTTTTTATCTTAACAAATATCTTTATGTTATAGCCTGTAGCTATATATATATAATAACTGCCACTCAAGAGCTGGATACCATCATTTTGGAGCTTCAGTTTACTCAACTTACCTTTGTTTGAGTTGAAAATGTGATTAGATATCATTATATAATCTATTGTAGAGAATGAATCCATTTTACCTTTGTTTCACTTAAAAATTTGATTAGATATTGCTATATCATCTTTTGTAGAGAATGAATCCAATTTCTCATAGTCCATTTTCTTGAGGTATAATAAAGCTACTTTAATTCATTAAACTTACTTTTCATATTCTATTTGTTGATTGTGATTCTGCAGGCCACATCTACATTGGAAAAGGGGCATATTTAATGATGTGTGGAAGGAGAGGGAAGCTTCAGTTATATCCTTTGAAGCTCTCTAAGGTATGTAGTAAAATTTAAAAAAAAATCTCCATAGAATGTTGCGCTTTAACATTGTCTTTTGATAATGGATTATTTATGTGAATTCCCCTCTCTTACATGCAACCATAGTCCATACATACATGGTTTTTTTGGGATATGTGGAAAATGGACAGATTTATGTTAACCATTTATCTAGATGTTTACACAGTAGAAGATCACACATTTATAGTTGAATATTTCCTTGCCACTAAATTAGAGTTGAAGAGTTGACTCCTATTTTTTAGGCATATACCTCACTTTTAAATCAATTTATTGCTGACTCTGTATAGACATTCCATGGGAGGGCAAAGAGTAATCACTACCATTGCTTAATCTTTCTGTAGACCAAGTAAAGGTTCCAATTGTGTATAACTTAGTGGCTCCTTGGAGAATCCCAAGAGTGGTGCTATTGTAGAAACAAGAAATTCATTTATTTTGAGTTCCTCATTAGTGCATTGATAGTATATTGTTTATTCCATACAATACCTCAACAATGTATGATCAAATTAAAGTTAATCATGTCATAACATTTTGACTTACCCTCTTTTAGAGGGAATCTAGAGTGTGTGTCAAGCTTGCACATCACAATTGTATCATGAAAAGTTCACTTGGGACAAGTTTTGTGAATCTAAGTAGCAAGATACCTATTGGAATTCAAGAGGAAACAATACTACAAGTGGGAAAGAGGTTTCACGTTTAACCTGGATTTCACATTATGGTTGGAGTCGGTTTGTTGGTAAGATGTTGGATACGCCAACTTCCTTTTTATGACTGAGTGCAGGATTGAATCCTTTGACATATTCCTCGCTCAATTGTCATTGAGTGATGGGTTTTCTCAGAAGTTTTGCACACCTATAAACTTTACTAGTGTTGTTCTTGAGTCTTCGGAAGTTGTTAGCTTTTCAAAGCACACATGTACAAGAAGAGGAGAAATGATATGCCCAACTAATTAGAAGTTATCTACCTATGAATAGGGTGTTCCCATTCATAAACCTAATGAGTTTCTCTACTTTTTTCTAGTGAACAACTTTGGGACTTGCTATGAATCATGAGACAATTCCAACCCCATAACTATAAATTTCTTATTTAAATCTATACCCAATAGATTAAAATTTGCACAAGGAGAACTCCATTCTTGTTTCAAAAGAACTTGCAATTGACCTGTACCATGTTATTTAATCTTTTCTGTATTTATTCACATCCTTGGTTTCTGACATAAAGATGCAACAAGCTACCTTGCATTTTCTATAATGTATGCCCAAATCTATTATTTCAAATGATCTACGTAGCTCACCTTTTGGTTTTTCAATTATTGAAGTTGTTACCTATATTGATGAGAACTTCTACAACCGATACCAATGTGAAAATATATGTTATAGTTTTATCTATGTTTCTCTGAAGGTGTTTCTCCTTCATTAGAGCAACACTACACTGTAGTTTCCATTTAGGGGAGAAGTGTACCCAGTAGCAACCTTGGCCTGTGTGTAGACTGGTTGAATGCACATTAGACTCTATCTGTTATTTTGAAGGTGTTTCTCCTTCAACAATACTTAATTTTAGTATATACTTTCGGTCTACACCTTTAGTAGATGCATGCAACCTTGCAATACATGTTGTAGATTATAGTTTTCTATGAGGCTGTAGCAGCGATGAAATAAGTGCATTTATTTTAGGCATATTAAGTATGCTTTTATAGTTTAACTTAGATGCTTACTTTTCTTAATTTAGGTGTTTTTCTTAGTTCTGTTTTATGCACAAATTTGTCTTTAAGAAAAGTGCACAGTAGAGAAGGGTTCTATATTTTGAGCAGGGGACACACTTCTAGGTAGGAGGTACTCTATTCTAGGAAGTTATTTCCATGCAAGTTAGGTGCTTTATCCGAGAATCCCAAGAGGCGCTATTGTAGCAATAAGAAATTCATTTATTTTGAGTTATTCATTAGTGTATTGATAATATATTGTTTATTCCATGCAATACCTCAATATTGTATACAACCATATTTAGTATTTTTTATAGTTTGACGTAGATGCTTACTTTTCTTAATTTACGTGTTTTTCTTAGTTCTGTTTTATGCACAGATTTATCTTTAAGAAAAGTGCACAATAAAGAAGGGTTCTATATTTTGAGCAGGCAACACACTTCTAGGTAGGAGGTACTCTATTCTAGGAAGCTTTTGCCATGCAGGTTAGGTGCTTTCTCTGAGAATCCCAAAAGGCACTATTGTAGTAATAAGAAATTCGTTTATTTTGATTTCTTCATTAGTGCATTGATAGTATATTGTTTATTCCATGCAATACCTCAATTTGTATGATCAAATTACAGTTAAGATTGTCTTAATATTTTGACATAATTATAGGGACCTACATCTTCGTTGTTGCTTTTCTTGTTTAGTAAAATATTGCTGAGACTTTAATTTATTGAAAGTTGTATAATTTACAATTTATAAATTTTCAAGCTCTAATTTTAAAAATATGATTCTTTAACGGGTGCTAGCTCAATGGAAGAGCACCTACTTTACAAGCAGGAGGTTGGTGGCTTAATTCCTTCATGCCCTGATATCCATATGGAATGGTGAAGATCAATTTTTGGTGACGAAGGCTCTTTTGACCATCACCAATGAGCTTGGTGACATTTTTTTACCCTCACCAAAAACATGAAATGGTGACGGCCAACGTACACCACCATATATATGCATCAATAATGACGACCTTCAAAGGTCCATAACCATAAATCATTGTTGTTGATATGAAATGGTAATAGTTTTTGTCCATAATTATAGTCATTATTCTTGATGGACATTGAATGTCACCACAACACCTACACTTCTAGCAATGCTACTTTTGGTTACGTTCAATAAATGTCACCATAGATATGCACTAATAATGACAGCCATTAAAGATCCATCACAATAAATCATTATTGTTTATATGAAATGGTGATGGTTGCTATCCGTCATTATAATCAATATTTGTGATGGACCTTAAATGTCACCATAACACCTATAATTTTGTTGATGCCACCTTTGGTGACGTTCAGTATTTGGTGACTGAGGCTACGATCCATCACCATTGCTCATATGCAATGGTTACGGTCAATATCCATCATTATAAATCATTATTAGTGATGAAATTTGAATGTCACTACAACATCTATACCTTTGGCAATGCCATCTTTGGTGACGTTCAATTTTTGGTGACAGAGGCTCTTGTCCATCACCATTGTTCATATCAAATGGTGATGGTCGTTATCCATCATTATAAATCATTATTGGTGATGGACATTGTATGTCACTACAACACCTATACTTTTGGCGACGCCACCTTTGGTGATGTTCAATTTTTGGTGACGAATGCTCTTTTGACCGTCACCAATGAGCTTATGGTGACATTTTTCACCACTCACCAATGTCCCTTTTTCTTGTAGTGTTGTAGAAATTGGGTCCATCTCAAATTACTTTAAATGGTACCTATGAGACAATCACAACAATATATATATATAGTATATAATATATATTCAATGAGTCAAGTGGGCATTGAAATACTTAAGCATCAAATAGACAAAAATCATAATAAAATAAACCTTCTTGTATTAATAAAATGTAGGAGAATATTACAATCCTTTTTGCAATTCTTGACAATGTAGATTCTCCCAACAAACATGTCATTCCTTAGCCACAAGACAAGCCTTCAATCACAACTCAAGGATAGTAATGGGTCCTTAGGTAATAACAACAACATAAGGTCTTGATGGTGCTTTGATATGAAAATGTAACCTCTGTATGTATTGATCATTGACTTTGAGTGTCTTCTAGTGCATACAAATCAGTGTATGATTTTCACATGATAAAACCTACCCCCTGATGTATGAGGTTAGGAAAATGAGTATAGCCAAAATACATCACGTTTTTTGGCTGATTTTTCTAACAGTCTTCCTAATTTCTTGAGATATAAAGAAACTTACCGTAGATATGATTAGGGAAAATCATTGACTGAGAACTAAAGAGAACCATGATCTGAAGAAATATTGATACAAAAGTGTCTATACGACACAAGAATATCCCATTCTCTTTATGATGACTATGAATAAGTATTCCAATCATATAGGAAATGGTCTTGTCAAGTCAGTGTTGATGTGGATGACATACTGATGAATGATGAAGATAATTTCTTATTCCCTCTATGACGTATCTAACAAATAAACTAAATTGGGTGCCCCCATGCATCAAAGGTAAAGCACTATTGAATCAATTGCTATGGGATTTATGGGTATTCGACTCTGGGTATCTCCCATTCATCTAAATGTAAGAACTATTGAAGTAGGTGCAGGGGATGCATGGGTCTTAGACTAAATGAGAGAAATACAATGATCACAAAGTAGAATACTACCTCGACATGAAAATATATGCTAGTGTTAAATATCAGGGAGAGCGATGACATCAATAGGAAAAAAATATTCCCACTATGCCACCTGAGGTTCTCGCTAGTTGTCCCTTAAATGGGAGAGAAACCAAGGTATTTCTTTGATCCTAGAAGATGAGTGTTGAAGTTGATAATAAAGAAGTGTCAACTGCCCAAAAATATAATTATGGGAATCATTATGAAGGAATAGATGGTTGTAATATGATGGGTCATAAATACATGATAGCAAGACCTGACAGTATGAGTGGATACAAAACATTGCCCAAGGTTGTAGCTGTAATGCATGCAGTGGTAGTCAAAAAAATGTTTCTGGGGGAAATTCCCATAGAGCTTGTAGGAATCTAGGGTGGGTATGAGTATGTTCTGACTTTCATGGTAGATAATGAATGAATAATGAGTCATGGTGTGGGTGACAAAAGCAAGCTCCAACATAGGGCGACTAAGGACTGCTACCAGGTAACTGACACAAAAATATGGGTGAGAATCCTTTTCCTTAAAAAAAAGAGTACGCTTATCAAATGAATGTTAAAGTGGTTTGTGATGTACAAAAATAGAGATGGGTGCCCCAAGATAACACTGGCTTATGCAATGATCTAGGTGGGTTTTTGGTTTTAGGGCGGGGGCCCCATTGGTTGGTCTAGGCATGAGTTTCATGAGGCAGATGAAATGATGAAGATGGGATATTTCCATATAATGGAGGGTTCATAGAAAAAATGTAGAATGTGGGTGTGCATTCTATTCAATCTGTCAATGAATAAATATGGTGTCCTAGGAGTGGGGATGGTAAGAAATAAGTAAAAAAGAGGAGAATGAAGTTGATCTTCAAGACATGCATATGGCTCTCAGGCCTGGGGGAATGGTCATGGATCCGAATAGTGTAAAGTGAACTATAAAATAAGGTAATCCATGTAGGGAAAGTGTCATTGACTAACGTGGATATTTACCATGTGCAAGTGAAAGGTGGTGGTAAACGTGGTCGATATGATGCACCCTATGGTTTATTTTAGAGAAATGATGTTAGGATATGTAAAGATTCTAGAGGAATCCAATCATGTTGAGTGAAGAATGATACCGTAACTATTGATTAACACTAGGGGAATGAATTTACTGAGAATTTGTTGATAACCTATAATTTCAAAAGCCAATAACCTAAGTGAAAACATCTATGTATAAAATATGGAATCTGGAAAGAAAGACGTCACAAAAACACAAGACACACATAAAGGGTTCTATGAAAGGGTGGAGTTGACACAGATTTTCCCTCATTGGGTAGGCATTTGACCATGTCTCAATGTGGTGCTCCACGATTGTAAGGCTAACGCCTAGAATTTATCAATAAGACCATGCAAAAAAGTCACTATATTCTTGAAATAGGGATTTGTACGAGGCCACTTCTTCTAGAGAGCATGATGCCCCTAGCAAGGTTTATTCATCTATGCCTAGCTTAGTGGAAATATATAACTTAATTGTAGGTGATATATTGGACATGTTCTTTTCCTCAAATGAATGTAGTGCAGGAATGGGATTTTTAGACCAATCTATCTTTGCTAGTGGTAGGAAGTCCTTTGCTTCTATTGTGCAAATATTGTGGCTTGGTGCATCAATAGGTAAGAATGCTTTCTTGGGTAAAAATGAAGAGCAATGATACATGGAATCTTAAGGAAATTTTGGTGCCATAATGACCTTTATAATATCTTCATCTCACTAAAAAATATTGTCTAATAGTGTTAGAGGTTGCAAGAGGCCATGAGGATGTGATTGGGACCTATTGGTGCTGATTGACAAACAAGAGAAGGAATCAGTGGTCACTGTTGTAGAACCCAATGATGTTGACAATGTAAATATTGCATGGGTCTACAAATTCAAGGGTGGTAATACCTTTATAGTGGTTGAAGTGGTCCTAACACCAAGAAATTATGAATAGACAACGCGAAGTAGGGTTCCTACGGTCAAGGAAATGAATCATGTGTGGTGTTAGTGTCGTCAACACTAGGTGGTGGGAGAATTTATCTGATGTTGGCTTGATGGTGAGTAGGATAAGGTTCCCAAGATAATGTTGCTCGCCTAGAGGCTAAGGCATCTTCCTCTATGGGAGAAGGTTGTTCAAGGATCATGTGAACTAGCTGGTCTCGTATGCTAAGTTGTCCAAATATTTGCAACATAGGACATGTATCCAAACCTTTAAAGTTGTTGGTAAAAATGCTACATGTGTACAACACTTGATGTAGGTTTTGTACCAATTTAATAAATGGTGTGAGAATAAGCATTTTTTTGTTTTGTGACAATGGCAGGTGGTTGGTGTCATGAGGTAGGGAATTTAAGGGTGTGGGCAACCTCTTGATCTTAGCATTGGCAATGGGAGGAGGATTTCTGATCCGAATGCTAGTTTAATGCAAGGACACTCTTGCTGCTAGAAATCGAGGGAGGTATTGACATTTATGCACATGATGAACTTGAGAAAAAATGGAACAATGGTTACATGTGCGTCTAGACTATTTTGAGTTGGAAAATCGAGCAAGGTGGACGAATAAGATAAAAATGTCTCTATTTTTTCTCAATTCTCGATATTGATTAATCAAATGCCTTGGTCCAGCAGATAGGGCACAAGAGTGGGAAGGTTTTGGAAATATTGTCGTCGGAAGATCTGTCATCCTACTAGATACTAATAGTAAGCAAGAGGTAGAACAACAATGAGTGCAAGGATAAAATGGGTGTGAAGCTTCTTCCTCGAAGACACAATAAATGGTTTTTGACCTATCATCTTCCACTAGCGCAGTGGGAAGTGATGGTGTCACAACTTTTGATTGAGAAAGAGCTCCTAATTCATCTCGATAATGAGGAGTTTCAGGATAGTGATGTGTGTCATGTACATACTTTATGCATATAGTGCATGCATCGTTGGTGCATAATGCCTTATTTTGTGTTGTTGTAGCCTTATATATTGAAGGTGAAGGTGGGGCTACTGACATATTTGGGGCGTGAAGAAGAGATTTTAACTCCTCTAATTCTGAGCATAGGCCGGTAGGGTGCCTTGATACATCACATAATGCACAAGGTTGTGGCACCCTAGATGAGGAAGAGCTAAGGCCTCCACCTTTTGTCGTTTCTACTTTTCCCTTTTGGTGGAACCTACTAGTGCCGATGCAAGTATAGATCATGTTGGGGTGACTTTTTGAGGGGTGGCTATAGGAATGATGCTTTTCAAAGTAATACCTAAGTTTGTTGTCATGACCTATGGGGCGAAATATGAGGCAGGTATCATTAAAGCCATATTTAGCAATGTAAGTGTTTACAATACTTGATACAAGAAAAAACTAGGTTGGTGGTAAAGGAAAGGTGTTTGAGTGATTGCGTATGGTAAGAACTTTGAGTCTGCGGTCACAACACTGGGGGTGTATGGAACTATTTCCTGAAGCTAATATTTGTTTGACAAGCTCATCATACACATCGAGGTTGTAGGGGTGGGCTCAAATAAAGGTGGATCAACAGGTTATGTGTTGGGTGATGATTGCTTGAACATCCTTGGACCTGCTTCAGTAAAATATATGACCAACTCTTTGTGGGATCCTACGAAGGGTAATACACCATAGGGAGTGGTGGACATTGTTTTCGCATAGTATCTCAGTTGATATATCATAATAATTTTCCCATTAGGGGCAACATCATGATACAAAACACTGAAGATGTTACTCCAGTTATTATATACATGTAGTTATGGCCCAACAAAATATTGTAATCCAATTGAGCATCAAGGACCTTTATGTTTATGAGATTTTTTTTTTTGACAAGCCCTACTGGAACATTTTGAAAAATTCCTATCGGGGACGAAGGGAACTCGTTGTATGCCTTGAGTGTGTTGGGTAATGTAATGAGCTCAGGGGATCCTAGCTTCTGCCAAACTAATTTGGAAATGATACAAGTATATTCTCCCTCATCAACAATGCAATGATGGATGTTGATATTCTAAACTGTGATCAGAATCATGAAGGTGGCTATTGATGGAAGGTGGGGAGTGGCATTATCCAAATTGAAAGCCATCAAATGAAAATCAGCTAGGTCGATTTTATCTAACGTGGAAAGAAGGGATTTCCATTGAGTTGGGAAATATTTGTTAAAAATTGCAGTGCTGACATAGCTGATGGGGATTGTGCTAGATCATATATGATGTTATAGCTATGAGTAGCCTATGAAGTATGTCCTTCTCGACATAGTGTCCCTTTTATCATTTGTGGGATGGCTTCTACCAGGATTTGAGGTAATATTAAAGGTTTCATGGTTGCATTGGTGCTTGATGTGGAAGGGTTGGTTTCTGGAGGGATTCCTTACTCTCAGTTTCATGTTTATAGGAGAATATATTCTCTTTCCATGAAAATGTTGCAATTGGTGGGATCCTTGGAACTTCCTCCATAAGGATTTTGATACTTTTGGGGGGAGGGTTCATGTTAAGTATTTACTACTTCCTAGTGGAGGAAGGGATTTTGCATGAATGTAGGTTGCTGGTTTGGCCCTTCCTACCCCTTGACTTATTTGATCCTCTTTAACTTGGAGAGTTGAGGGAAATGATGGGTGTAATGCCCATATTTCCCACAAATAACACAAACGTGATTAGTCCTTAGACTAGGTTTCTTGTTCTGATTTTGTGGGCTGTTATTGTTTTGACCCTAGTTTTGGTTTCAGTTAGGGGGATTTCCCCTAGCCAGTGCTCACAAAGGTTGTTGTTGGTTTTTGTCCCCTTGCCTAGGTTCCCCTTTTTCCTTGTTCTTTCCTTTCTTCTTGTTGGCATTCAGTGGGCTGGCCATATTAAAATATTCAAAAGGATGTTGTTGTTTCGGGAAAGATGATTGTACAAAATTAACCCCAATGTTGGGTTATGGTATGGGGTTACTCTCTTGGGCTGTTGTAAAAGGGAAGTAAGGATTCCCTTCTCTTATGTTGGTGTAAGTTCTTTGGGAGGTGGAAACTACCTCTATGATAGGTGAAGGGTACTAAGCAAGCTGCATGGCATGGTATTGGCTACTTTACATGGTAGAGTAATTAATACTCTGCATAGTAGGGTTTTGTGAGGATGTAGGATGACTAGGATGATATCCCATGTTAGATGGTGTTTGTACTAAAGGTCAAGCCCTATATGGCTAGTAAGTGGTTTGGTCACTGTACACATTTTCATACCACTCGAAATTGTTTCCAGGTTGATTTTAGGCTATGGTTATAATTAAACCATGTGAAACACTTGATGCTCTTAGTTTCTCTTGTCTAAATGGTTGTAACTGAGGAGAATTGGGTAGAATGTAATAGAGGTATCCAAACTGAGTATACATGAGCTCAAATTGTTGATCTTTACTAATAATCCCTTCTTAAGTTTTTGGGAACATGGTAGCCACATCTTTTGAGATCTCACGCACAAGATATTTTAAAAGGAAGTTGAGGAGGAGGTCCTCATCTACGTTCACTTTGCACATGCTATGGTGTTTTTTTCATTCATGGACATGGTCAAAGATATGTGTGGTAGTCATTTTCCAGAAATGGGTGAGTAGCTCTAATCTAGTATCATGATGTATTGGGAGATGAAAGAAGGTGATAGATGACCTAGCTAGAGAGAGAAAGGTCCCATGGGAACTTTAGGCCTTGCTTATGTACCATTGCACCATAGGCCTGATGAGGGTGGATTGAAAAAGTCGTAGGTGAAGTGAGTCATTTGTGATGTTATTATAGATGAAAGTCCATTATGTTGTTTCTTGGAGCTTCCCTCTATTTCCCTTAGAATTTTGTTAGATCCAAAGGTAGCTTGGTTGGCATAGGGAGCCAATTCTAGCTATGTGCAATGGGATCATTTGTCAACTTCCTTAGCTCTGGGAGATTTAAGGACATGATAAATATTATTTTTTATTCACCATCATGAAATGATTTTGAATTGTGATGTGAAAAGGGGTTCCTTCTGGGGAAATGTGAGATTGACTACCTGTGGGGTAGTGTGTGGGCTTCCCTAAGGCATGGTGTGTGGAATCCCCTGAAGGGTAGTGTGTGGACTCCTATGAGGGGAGTAAAGGAATACTTTGAGGGAGAGGGGTCCCAATAAAGGTTTCTCTAATAAAGGATGAATCAATAACAGTGGTTATATGACACCTTCTATTCTAAAATGGCGAGAGGTATAGCACACCTCCTAACAATGACAGAAGGTTTTGGAAGCACCTATAGCAACAACGTACTTTTGGTTCCCTTATCCTATCAAATGGAGTGTGTGTTACTTCTGTGTTGAGGGGTAATATGTATTAAAGCAAGTAAATCACATACATAAAACAAAGAAAAAAAAATGGTTACTTTCCCTTAAAGCTATGCTATGTGATCAATCAAACAAGAAAAAGGGTCTTTATTTGTTTTGCATATGATAAAAAATCCTAACAAGACCTATTCATCCTTTCCACTCAAAGTAACTAGGCCTTGCAATGATATATATTTTGATGGGTACTGGGGCTACGTCCCAAAAGAACTGGCAACTCTTCCAACAACTAAAGAATCAACCAAGGTTATTAAGAGGCTTTAGTGCTTCCCACACCCCCCCTATAAGGAAATATGCCCTAAAAATTTGGCCACTAGGATACCTTTGTGCCATGGGGGTAGTTAAGTCTTGATCTTCCTGGTAGTCAGCTATTGGTATTGAGCACTATACAAGTTGGGTAGCCCTGTATAGGACTGCACTCACTAAGAACTAAGCCTAACCCCGTCTGAATTAGGTTTTTGACACACTCGACTATTCTTTTTCGTGGGATCGTAAGGATTTTTAAGAACCCTAAAAACAACTGCTATGTTTCAAAATGTAACACAACCATGGTGGCCTATGGGATGCTTAACCCCAATGGTCCTAACCTAAACTATAAATTATTTTGTGGCCCCTATGGGGAATCTAATGTCTTCATTTTATGGTAGATTTTAGAGAGTTTTACTCACTTATGGTGTGAAGAGGTAAGATAGAATAAACTAAGTAAAACATCTATTGAAACTAGATTCCATTTGCACAAAGTTTAGAGTAGCTTAGTGTGTGGAGTGCAACATGTGTGCAAGTTATGTAGTGAGAATACAAAGTGTGTAGTGATGTGGAAATGCGATGATCCTTTACAATATTCCCTACTTACACTAAGTTGTGCTTGTTCTTTTCATGAAAATAAATAACATATGGATGATTGGCCACTTACTTCCTTCCTATTATACTATGTGAGTCTAAAAGAAATATGGAAAAATTGAGTACGTTAAGAAAGCTTTCAGATCCAAACCTAGGATCATCTAGAAGGCACAAGGGAAGCATTGTCTACTACATTATTTTAGTAACACCTAGTCCTAATCCTATTACTAATGAATTAAAGAGATTATTTTAGTCAAAAAGATATGTGGATTTGAGGACACTTACTTTCTTCCTAATTAAGCTATCTAAATTTGTGAAAAAAGAGAAAAACAAGTTGAGAATATGGGTGGATTATGGCCACTTACTCTTTCCCTAATTAAGCTATTTTTGAATGAAATTTTTAAAGTAAAGAATAAGTAATTGACCTACTAATATTGGTTAGTAAATCAATTAAACAAATTTATATAACTATAAAAAAATTCAAAAGTGTAGGTAATTCACTAAAGGCCACCCATCACTCAGGAAAGAAAAATTACAGTGAATTTTCTAGATCTTTGTAGCCTGTGTGGGTTATGTCCTGCACAGATGTGCATACTACAAAACCAATGCAAAAATTTAAATAGAGGTCATTCTAGGCCAAAAATAGGTCCAAGGGGGCCTGCAAAATTCTAGAGAACTAACAAAGGTACAATGAAGTGAAAATCCAGAGAGAAAGGTCTTTCAAAACATCTAGTTAGATCAAAGAAAGGAAACTAGTGGAGCCACCATCTTGTAATGGTGTGTTTGTTGTCTATGAGTAGCAAAAACACCTTCCTTGAAGTTGGTTGTTACCTACAAGGAACATACAAAAAATTGGATGTTGTTAGTGGAAAAACATGGATAAACAAAGTATTAAAAGAAATGGAAACAATGCATGAACAAATATAAACTAAAATTGCACTAGATAACACATAAACAAGCTTAATGAAACAAAAAAAATCAACAAAGGTGTAGTAAAAGGATCCTCTATATTGATTGCTAGTGGTAGGAGAGATACAATAGAAGTATCAAAGACAATTGAAGAGAACTGTTTGAACAATGGTACTAAAAAAATATCAAGAAGGATTTTTGTTTCTCAATCTCTTTTGCAAGCTCTTTCTCTCTCAAATAAGAATAGTAGACTCTCTCAATGGTGTAATTCGCCTCACAATGGAATGTTATATTGCCTTGGAAAACTTTTAGCAGCATAACAATGCACTACTTATTCTTGTTTTTTGCTCTCCATGAACTTGTATTTATAGAGTTTTTGGACACTCCTTCCCTTGTTTGGCTCATCAATGTGGTTCTTTTCTTCAAAAGTAAAATGTGATCTACAATCTCCTTGCCTTTAAGGCTTCTTGGAAATAAAGGCTCAAATTTGTGAGCCTGTCATATCAAAATTTGGTGCTCTTCAAGCAAGTTCACGACCCAAGGTGTTGACTGGAATTTTTCGTCATTACGCATCTATCGAAGAAACAACCACACAATTGTTAATTTCCAGTAATGGTGCACTGACACGATTCAATTATTTAACTTGAACCTTAGCAAATATTTTAATTTTTGGTCTTCATGGTACTTTCAAGTAAAAATATAACTTTTGTATGTGTTGATCACTGACTTTGATTGTTTTCTAGTGCACACAGATGTGTACAATATTCACAGGATAACACGCTATCTGATGCCTCCTCAATCACATCCACGATGGCTTCAATTTCCTTCAAATCAATCCACTCAAACTCAACCAAGACCTTAGTTTCATGCCCATCCTATTCCAAATCCAAATAATAATAATACTTTTCAATCCACCCATAATACTGAAATGTCAACTTTCCCAACCTATCCCCTTTCGGTTGTGGACTATGGACTATAAAGGCATTCATTTACACTTTGGGAAAGCTACCCAAAATCAAATTGCTCCCATTATCCAAGAGAAAGATGAAGAGGATAACTTGCCTGATCTGGTATTACCTTCCTCTACTCATGAACAAACTCCTGAAAATGAGTCTAAATTCATTCATTATCCAGAGAGGTTATGCCTTGAAAAAATCCCCATTCAACCATAATTTGAATTTTTAGGGGAATTCAATAATTTTTGTTTAAAAATTCCATTGTTTCAAGCTACCAAGGAAATTCCTATTTATGAAAAATAAGTTTGGGAACTTTGTTTAAGGAATCTAGGAAGAAATAAAGGGATCTCGAAAAGGTGTTGGTAGTTGGAAAACTAGCTAACTTGATGTTGGGCAAGGCCTTCACAACAAAATATGTTGATCTAGGAACTCTTGTTGTCATTGTATATATAAGTAATAACCCTGTATCTAACAATTTTATATATTTATGCGTAGTTATTAATTTGATGACCAAATAAACCCTAGTTAAATTAGGGATATGTGGTCTATGACCCACCCCAACTGTTCTTTAGATGGCTAATAGATCCATGGTAAAACCAGAAGGGGTGTTGGAAGATATTCTGGTCTCAGTAGATTCATGGGAATATATAGCTAACTTCATGATCCTCCAGCCTAAGGAAAACCTTGGTGGTTGTCCATTGATTATAAGGAGGCCTTCTTTGGCCATAGTGGATGCTTACTTTAGCTATAGGTCTGGGGACATGACTATTTCCCCTTACGAATCTATTAAGAAATTCCCCTTTACCCTCTATCAAATATTTCTTTGGACAAAGATAGTCCTTTATGGTTTGAATATAGTGATCATGAAGATGTTTCTCAACCACTTCTAACCATTGATCAAGTCCCAATTGCTAAAAACCTAATGAGAATTATCTAATCGACACATTTTTAACACATCCACATATCAACAATAATCCCTCGATTAATACATTTCTAAGAAAGAAAATATTGGAAAGATGTTCACCCATCGAGTAAAATAGACAAATGAAACCAATAATTCTCTTTAATTCCTTAGAACATTAAATTAAAACTATTGAAATATACCTTGGAAAGGCCTTAAACTTTAAATCTAGATTGGAACCATTTCAGTAAGAGCTATTAATGGAAATGCTAAAAAAAATAGTAATATTTTACAAGGGATTATACCAAAATGAAGGGAATTTCTCCTGATCTATGCACACACCATACTTACATAAAGGGGGATTCTTAACTTGTCACACAACCATAATAGAGAATGAAACCAATGCTCAAAGGCATAGTTAAAGAACAGCAAAAAAAATTGAGTGTAGGTCTATTTACCCTATTTTCAATATTAAATGGGTTTGTGCCTTGGTTATTGTCCCAAATAAAAATAGAAAATGAAGAGTATGTGTCAATTATCAGGAATTAAATAAATCTACCTTGAAAGACTACGTCCCTCTTCACTTTATCAACTAAGTCCTTGGCACCTTGGTAGGAAATAATTTTTTCTCTTTAATTCATGGGTTTAGTGGCTATAACCAAATATTGTTTGCTCCTAAATATGAAGATAAAGAAAACCTTTACCTGTCCATGGGGTACTTTTGCATATTGAGTACTCCCATTTGACCTATGTAATGCTTGAACAACATTTCAACGAGTTGTTCTTGGAATCTTCTTTGATTTAACAAATGATTGCGTTGAAGTATATATGGGTGAATTTAAAGTGTATGGGGAAACCTCTAATGAAGCCTTAAATAATCTTGAGAATGTACTAATTTGATGCCAAGAAACTACCCTTTCACTTAGTAATGAGAAATGTAAAATGATTTTTACATAACACATTTTATTAGCACACCACATTCATCTAAAGGGATTCAGGGAGATTTTGCTAGGATCAAAGTAATTATTAAATTACCTGGTACAAATAATAAATGATGTATATAGATTCTTGATATATGTAGGGTATTACAGAAGATTTATAGAAAACTTCACAAAGGTGGCTTCCCCATTATTTTTCCTCTTAGAAAAAATTATTGAACTTTAATGGGATGATCCATGCAAATTATCCTTGGATACTTTAATGTAAACGTTGTCTTTTGGTCTAATTCTTTGAGGTCCTAATTGGTCTTTTCTTTTCCACATACATAGTGATGCCTCATATACATCCATTGGAGTTGTACTAGGTAAAAAGGAAGAACATAAGACTCATTCCATTTATTATGTTAGTTAAAACTAAACTCCGGCAAAACTGAATTATACAATAACAGAAAAATAAGTCCTTGTGGTCCATGCCATAAATAAATTTCAACATTATATTACAGAATACTCATTTTTGTACATACTGAGCACTTTGTCACATGTTAGCTTATGAATAAAGTAGTTACACAAGGTAGAGTTACCAGATGGCTTCTCCTCCTTGAGGAATTTGAGATTACCATTATTAATAAACCTGGAGAGGAGAATGTCATTGCAGATTTCTTGTCACAACTTCAACATACTAATGAATATTTTCTTGTAGAAGATGAGTTTCTTGATGAACATCTATGTGCATTATCTACTAATATACCTTGGTTTGTCTATATTTCTAATTATTTAGATATAGGAAAACTTCCACAACATTTGTCACCTAGATAATGAGAACATTTCATCATGAATAGTGCCATGTACTCTTAGATACAAGGGTACTTATTTGGAACTAGACCAATTCATGTGATTCAAACATGTGTTCAGGAAGATTAAATTTACAACATCTTGAAGGCATGTCATGATGAACCTTGTGGAGCTCATTTCACCGATAAAAGAACTGTAAGAAAAGTTTTGCAACAAGGTTATTATTGGCTCGCTATCTTCCCAGATGCAAAAAAGTATGTGTAATGTTGTGGAAAGTGTCAAATAATGGGGAAACTAACACAAGTTGATGAGATGCCACTAAAACCACAAGTCTTGATTGAACCTTTTGAAAAATAGTCTCTTGATTTGTGGGGCCTATAAACCTACCATCAAGATAGAAGGAATAAATTATAATATGTATGGATTACATAACTAAGTGGCTTGACTCTAAGGCCCTGCGAAAATCAACAAAACAAGCCGTGGTTGAATTTTGTATGAAGAATTTTTTCTTCAATTTAGAGTACCTTATGAAATTGTTACTAATCAAGGTACTCAATTCGCCTCTAAATTAGTCCACTCCATTAACGAAAAATTTAAGATAAAGAATCCAATTTTCACTCCATACCATCCTCAAGCAAATGGGAAGGTGGAAGTTACGAACAAGGTTTTGGAATCTATTCTAATCAAGAAAATTTAGTAGCATCAAAAGGATTGGAACAAAAAGCTTCAAGAGGCATTGTGGACCTACAAGGTCACTTGTAAAGATGACACTAGATTTACACCTTAGGAGTTAGTGTATGGAAATAAAATTGTCCTTCCTATTGAATTTGAAATAAAATCATTAAGGGTTTCCTTGCAAGATAGAATAGACCTCTTAGAAGCCTAAAATAATTAGTTGGATAGGTTAAATGAAATTGATGAGATGCGCCCAAAAATTATTTGACCAATGACTATTTTTCAACAACAGTGTGTGAATGACAAAATAATTTCATAAAAAATAAACAATTAAAATAAGGTATCTAGGCCATTTTATTTGACTAAAGTCATACACATTTGAATGGGACTTTTCACACATGGTGGTTAGTTCTATATGATATCAAGAATGTATTTGAAAACAGATTAGTGAGTATGAAAAATTGATGATGCATAAAGTCCATCGATAGTCAATTAACATCAACTAATACTATACTTAAAACCTAAATATAAGGAGGAATTAATTGAAGAAATGAAGTGGAAAAATGATCTTGAAATTGTAGAAAGGTTTTCTAGATCACCCTTTTCTACAAATCCATAGTTTTTATTCCTATATATATGAAAAAATAGAAAAAAGAAATTGGCGGTGAAAACCTGGTCTTGGACACCTCCAACACCTAGTCGCATTAGAAAACTAATTTTTTTCCATGTTACTAGGAAAAAGAGAATTTTCCTATTGTGAAACATTTCTAGAAGTGAAATGAGATAATATCTTGTTGGACAACCAGGGAAACTAGCTGACAGAGTCTAAAAAAAAAAACCAGACAGAAAAAAAGGAAAAGAACACACACAATTATGCATACATAATTGTGAGACGACACTTGGTATATGAAAGCTAATTTTCTTTTGAGTACATATGGTGATATTTCTTTCAGTACTATGAGCATAAGAATTGGAATAGCTATAGTCTTATTGCAATTCTTCCAACTACTGGGTGTCTTATTTTCAATCTCTTAGTTTTTATTTTTAAGATGGAAGTTTAAAGTGTGTTTTTTTAGTGTGTATACCTAAACATTTTGATGCCTTACCATTTCACTTGAAACTTTAAGCCTTACATATTTATGAAAATTTTCAAGGCCACCCCTTTTATCCTCTCCAATTACACCTTGTGTTTAAAAGAAAATCTAAAATTAAAAGCTTTCCCTAATTTCCATTCTTTAATACATATACAAAAGACCCTAATAAAAAAATATTATACATTCTTTCGACCAACTCATATAACTATAAACCCTTTCAAATCATATACCTAAGCCATGAACTAGCCTAATGTTCATCTCTTTACACATATATATGTTATAAACTTGTCAACATTAACATATACATAGTATTATATATAAGTTACCCATAAAAAATTGACCCAATGTATTTTGGTTCGAATTAGTTATCAAAGGGTGGTGCATTATTACTCCACTTAAGCCTATGACATCGATGACTAGTTGAAGGGATGACTAATATCATGACTAATGAATTCATGACAATACGTATCTAGTGTAGTATCACGGTTCTGTAACTGAATAAATCCGAAAGGATTTGGCTAGGTGCAAACTTAATTGCCAAATTATTTCGACAACAACAATTATAAGGGTTTGAATAGGAATAGTGATGAAGGTCTACACAAGATAGTAGTGAGGATTTGAACAAGACGATTGTAGAAAGCATGAATAATTATGGTTGTAGAGAATTTGGACATTAATGATTGTAAAAGGGATTGAATAGAAAGTTATGGGAAGTTTGGTGAATAGGGAAGAGCTCGATGACATTCATAGTGTGGGGATTAATCCCAAAGTATTGAGTATTTTTGAAAACATGAGGTGGATTGAATTTTTGGGGTAGTTTCAGTGCCCTAATTGGGAAGTTGAACTTGAGTTTCCAAACACTATTAACAAGACCAAGGGCATAATAAAGAAAGCTACCATTGAATTTAGTGAGCCAATCATTGCAAATTTTACTTGAATATCCGAGGAGGGAGAGGCCTGATCTAAAACTTTCAAATTTGAAAGTGCATGTTGGGTCTCATTCCATTATGAATTTTCCCCGCCTAGTCTCCACTACTTGATTTGAGGAAGGGATAAATCGAGAGGTGCTACTCTTGCTTTTGCAGATAAAATATTCATTGTTATGAAATTTTTCACTTGTTAAGGATGGTTTAATATGGTGTACCTTTACCATGTCCAAATTTTAATGCATTTAGTTGGGCAAAAATCACTTAACATACCTCACATGTTAAAGGTTTAATGAAGATAGCTTCCTTGGTATGAAAGAAGAGGGACCCCAATGAAGCTTACACCACGAGGGAACTATTAAGATGCTAATAATGGCAGAACTTCATCGTCTGAATATTCCATGGGATGCTTTCCTCCAAAGGTTTAAGAAGAAACCTTGAGCTAGCATTTCAATTAAGAAAGAACCTCTCAAATCTATAGCTCCTTCAGCTATTAATTCAAAATATTCAACTCAATTTTCACATAAGAAGGAATAATAGGTCTTGGGGCCCTAAGTATCTAACTTAGACCATGAAAGCCTAGCCTGTATAATAGCTTGTGCCACAACTAAAGTTAAAACTTCTAAAGAAAATGTCAAAGTGGTAGATCTTGATGGGGATACATCAAAAGAAAGTCATGTGGAAGGTAATATATTTAAAGAAAATTTTAATACCATGGAAGATGATATGGTGGAAGATGATACCCTTGGAAAGAATCCTAAAACCATGGACAAGAACATTGTAGGAGAAAAAATGTTAAAAGACATTGCCAAGTTAACATTCCAGAAGGAAATGTTTCAAGATAAAATGTTGCGGAAGGGGCAACGATGGTATTTGAGGTTGAAGCATGCAATTATCAGTTAGAGAAGCATCAAAAAAATAAAGGTAAGGCTATGGAACCCAAGCCCTTTAAATTCTATAGCCCTAGTTACCAGTAATTACTTAAACAAAATAAGAAGTTGATATTGCATAATGAGAAACTAAGGGCTAAATTAAAGAAATGGGGACCCAATTTAAGCAATTTAGGATCCTTATTGGAAGATATAAAATCGGAGGAGAAGTCTAAAACTAAGTTTGAAACCTTAGTAGAGTGATACAAAAGAATCCCAACAAGTTATAAATGTGATGCTACATGATGTCTTAACAAACACTGATGTGTCCCTTCATTTAAAATAGGATATGCCACAGTGGCAAACCAAAGATGAATTATTTGACCTAGGTGTAATTAATAAGGAAATCCATAAAGAAGTAATCAAAAAGACAAAATAACATTGGTTTTCCATGTACTTTAGTCAGCAAGAAAACTGGATGGGACAAATAAATAAATGGAAATATGTTTATCTCAAAGAACATAAGTTAAGAGAGTTGGCATGCAAACTAGGGGTAGAAATATCTGCTTGTCAGGTCCCTTCCAGAGTATACCCTATATTATTACATGATCATTGGTATTCCTTCTCGGAAGAAAATATAAGATGGTAAGCCTCATGAAATTACTCAAGCTAGAAACTTTTTGAAATTCTACCATCCTTTTGAAGCTTCAGATCAAAAGTTCTTGTTTGAGTTCTATCAATTTAATTTCATTATGAAAAACAATACTAGGTGCAATCCCAACCATTTTGTGGGGAGCGTTCAATTCCGTGATTTTATTTCTTACATGGATAGTGTTGTAACATGCATTTTTGTCATCAATAGAGTTGACGAAGGAACAACTTGAGGTGATCCAATGGCCTTCCAACATGACATGGAAATCACACAAGTGGAAGCTCCCTCATCAATAATGGTTCGTAAGATATTGTTATTTCAATATCAAAAGTGGGCACAAGAGAATTTTTTGGATCTACTGCTTCGATTGCCGAGAATAATGCACTCCTCCGAGCAGGGCATGACTGGAGTACCTCTAACACTAACATATCACAAGGACTCTGAGCCAAATCTTCTACAATCAAGTAGTTCTAGGCTTCCCTAGCATTAGGATTAATGGTCGAGCCCTTTCCAGAGTCTTTTGGCATTCGAGGTATAGAATCAATAGAGGGCCTCTCAATATGGAGTGGCTCTGAGGCATCAAAAGTAGACTTAGGCTTAGATGATTCTGATTTACCGTAATCACATGATCACATAGCAACGTCTATATTCAAACTCATCATGTAGACATTTGATGAATTATCCCCTTCCTGGTTGCCCCCTATGGGGGTACTAGCGTTACAGTTTGCACCAGAAAGTAATTGATGCCATTGGGGAAAACAGTTAGTGAGGAAATCATGGGAGCTAGAGGACCCCTGCTACACTAATAAGCACTGAGTGTCTTGGATCTTACGGTAGAGATGAGTCAAATGATCCCCATTGCATAACTTGCATGGAAATTTTACTTTTTTCTTGGACTCTTTCCTACCCCCTTTGGCATCATTTTCAGATTTGTTTTTATTGCCCTTCCAATCCTGGCTCTTTTCCATACCTCATCCTTTCTTCTTCCCATCAGATTGTATGTTTCCTCTAGGGTTAGAATTTTGGATGACATTTATAGACATCGGTTGCGAAGGTGTAGATACAGACGACAATACCTACATAGAAAAAGAAGTTTCTAAAGACAACTGTTGCAATTGATTCAGTAGGTTAGCTGTGTTGGCATCAATTGATCCAACTAGCTTGATGCCATGGGGACTTGGCTTCTATTTGGCTATATCCACCTTGTATCTAGGAGAGTCAGGTAGAATTTTTTGAAGAACCATAGGCTGAGAATATATAATTTCCAACTACTGGGCTCTAAAAGTAGCTTGCTCTTCAGTGAAAACATCGGAGAGACACACATCCTTAGAGATCTCAAGTTGTAATGATCTAAGAAACAATTCAAGAAGGAATTCTTGTGGAATACTGGCTTTAATGAGCCTCTTCCTTCTCCTCCATTCTTGGATATGATCCAAAATGCGAGTTGTTTGAGCTTATTGGAAATTAGCTCGAACCTCAGTTCCAACATCATATTAGACAAGCAATTGAAAATGGTTCAAAAAGATAGTAGCCAAATCATCGAAAGAAGTGAAAGTTCCCCCTGACAGTTCTATGTACCACTTAGACGCATTTTCAGTTAGGGTACGTTGAAATAATCTCAACATGATTGAATTGTCTATCATGGAGTTGGACGAACACCACAAGTGGAAAATGGTTACTTGTTCACCCGGATATTCACTAATCTTCCCTTCGAATTTTGGCATATCTAAGGGAAGTTTGGTTGGAATTGGAGGCAAAACCGAGTTATAAATAATCAGATCATTAGTCAATTTAGAGAGATCTGGAAATTTTAACATTGCCAGAAAAGGGAGCCATGACAAACCGTAAGGATTACACTCGGTCTTGGCAGAACTGTCAACATTCTAAAAATAATGGCCTAGATTTGTGAAGCACTACGTTGCCTGAAGGAACTCGTAGACCCGACTAAACCATAAGGATATCCTTGTGGTCCAAAAAAACCAGAATTGACCAAATCCTATGAAAAAAACTTCCGTAACTAGTAAAGTCTCGCCTAGAGAAGTGTTAAAAGGAGTAGAAAGCCCTTGGTAACAGTTCCATGCACTAGCATAGGGAGAAACGTTCTGGAAAGAACTGATAGAAGAATAAAACATATTCCCTTATTGGTTGAAATGAGATTGATTCACAGCTCCTAACCCACTAACTGTAGGTTTTGTCCAACTTTGAAACGAGATTATAACTTTGACCCACAGAGGAAAAGGGCATTGATCCCAAAGTTGGATTGTAATGTGGTATATGACAACCCCTAAACTAGAAACCCTAAAAAGAAGTTGATCCACTTGCCATGGATGTGGAGGCAACTAATGGAATGATTTAGGTGGATATTGGTGGCCACCTGCTAAGTCCACTTGGACCCCCACCATTAATTCTTTCAGCTTTTCATTTTTCTAATTGTAGAATAATTTACTATTTTTAGCAGGTTTTCGGGTCCTGAACTTCCGGAGCCATTTTGAGGCCCCAAACGACATTTTTTGGGAATACTGGGAGGAACATTTGTCCATGGACTAATGTTGCTCATCCCAGAGTAGTATTTCTTGGATAGATCTTTCTAATGAGATATTGTGCACATCAAACGAAGATCATATGACAAAGTTACGCCCCTGGGAAGTTGATGAACCAATTTACCCAAATGAGGCCCACTGTTTGGCGTTTCGTCTACGAGGGTTAGGTTTTTGGAAGTTTAGGGTTTTCCATTTTTTCTCAACAATAAATAGGAATTAGAGCCTCATTGTAACACAGTTTAGAGGCATGTAGCCACCACATCTCTTCTCAGAGATAAACTACCATTGCCCTAGCTAGTTTATTTCCATTGTTGTTGTTGAGCTTCAAACCTACACTTCTTTACACATCCTCCCAGCCTCTTTTTCCTATTCATTTCCTTATTTTGCCACTCATTCCCTCCGTCAAATTGCTCAAATCATTGTATTTTAGGACTTTTTACATGGTTTTCTAATTATGCTAATGACTGTGTTTGGTTTAGAATTTTGGTTCAAGGTGCTGCTTTCCGCAGCTCATACAGGGTTTTCCGCAACTGATCTCGGTTTCCGCAGCCAACCCTAGATTCCGCAGCTATTTTATTAAATGCTATGTTCCAGGTGTCCTCCGGGAAGAAGAGCCGCATGGGCAAGTTCGTGGAACCAAGGACATGGTGTGTGTCCCTCTAGATCATCCAAACCAGTCATCCAAGCCCGTGGTCAACGAGGAGGTAACTTCGGTCAATGGAGGTCATTGGCGATGGCACGGCTCTGCGTGTTCTGTTTTAGAGCATGTGAAGAACAGGTGGCATCGTCCTCAGTTATGAAGGTAGTGGGAAACATAATCCAACAGCGGATTGAATGCCCACAATGACCGTTGCCTAAATCCGAGGACATAGCAAGACTA
>APFE030647877.1:0-18047 GCA_000404065.3 Pinus taeda
AATTCTCCATATCCCCTACAAAATTATTCCGATAAAGAGTAAAATCATCCATATAAGCTTCTACAAAATCATCGATCAAACAAGAAAAGATACCTAATATTTCTCTATGAAGTGTAATAGGGGAATTATGCAAAAGAAAATGGCATTTCATGTAAGCATATATACCCTATGGACAAGTAAAACTTATCTTATATTTGTCTTCTTATGCAAGTTGAATGTGATTTTATGTGCTGAGTCCATCAAGAAAAGAGAAATACTTCTTCCCTTCTAATTTAATACTTGATCATTAAATGGTAATGAGAAATGATCTTTAGAGTTACTTTATTTAATTATCCATAATCTATGCATACTCTCCACTTTTAATAAAAACTCTCCACTTTTAAGTTTTCTTAGGCACACCAAGTAATGGTGAAACCCATTGGATATCTCAAATTAGGCAAATAAAATTGACATTGAGAAATTTTTGTAACTCATCTTTAACAATCTCCCTCATATTATGATTCATCATTCCTTGAGGTTGTCCGACAGGTTTGACACTCTCTTGTATGTAAATTTTACTCATACATCTATTTGAATTAATTCCTTTCATGTCAATATATTCCCATGCAAATATAGAGGAATGTTTTTGTAGCATATTTATTAACTATTTCTTTCGAAATTCCTCGAAGTCATTGTCAATGTCTAATGTTTCAAGTGGATAAATTTCTATAAGAGAACTCCAAACCTTTCCATTGAGTTTGATAACATCTTAGATTGTGAAGACGAAAAGTATTCAATATTGAATGCTTCCTGAAAGTTTTCCTCTAATATATGGACACAATAATTTTGTTCACAATATGATGAAAAATAATGATTATTCATTAAATTCACTAATTAATCTTCCTCATAATTTTGTGAGATAGTTAAAACTAGTTTAATATCTTCATAATTTCCATCATCTCCTTCAATTCATTTCCCATTCTATATTTAAATTATTTTTCTTACTCACACATATGCTATGAACATGTTAGTGATATTTCCACTTGAAGTGAACATATCACTAGACTTGCAACATATGAATGCATCAATATTAGCTAACCATGGCCTACCAAGAATCATAGATGTCAACATAGATTAGTTTTTGGTGTTAGTATCATAAAATAAATAGGATACGCCCATGGATATAGGAGTACTTATACATATTCTAATATACCCTTACACTTGAGAACATCTATATCTTCTAATTCCAATAAAGTATGATTATATTGAATATTAGTTAATTTCACCTTATCCATTGTATTATTTTCAAATAATGTTTATATTTGCGCATAATACAGTCAAAGTGTTTGGAATTTCATTTCCAATTTTTGGCTTTTGCATCACAATGCTTTCAATATTTTTGATCAATTGCACTCTTTAGAATTATTTTCATTTTCTCATAGGATTTTCAATTTATAACTCCTTTACTTCTTTTGGAAAAATAAGGATTTCCTTTAAAGGTTGAGGCAATGGAATTTTGATCCAAATATTTTCCAATTCATCTAACATTTTATAATCACATAAAACTAATTTCCTATCTATACCTTCATCAATTTGTAATCTCTTCGAAAAGGAGGGATTTTGTAAGGAAATAGATCATTGCTTATCTATATGAATTTTAGGAATTGATTTTATTTTGTTTTCATCTATTTGTGTACGAATATATTCCTTCTGAGGAGTAATTTCTTGTTGAGGATTTTCCTCCTCTTCACGAGATTTATCCTCTTTATATTCTTGAAAGACAACAAGGGGTATTTCATTATATAGAAATTGAGAAGATCTAACTTGGACATCATTTAAGTATAGAAGAGCTATTATATAAGCTTGAAACATTTCGGCTTGCATATTATAAATCAATTGGTAAGGCACTTTATTATTGGGATTAGGGAGTAGATAAGAAGGTAATTCATTTAATTGAGGAAATTAAGTACATGGTAATTGAAGGGGTTGACTTGTAGTCAATTGATGTTGGAATTATGGATGGGCATGTTTTGGAGGTTTGGGTGCAGAATAATTTTGAGCTTGATATTGAGGATATTATTGGAGATATTGAGGGTAGTCGGTGTTTCTACCATAAGAACGTTGCCATCCTTTTGACCAAGATGAGTTTTGTGGCTCACATGGCCATGTCTTCCATAGTAGGGTTGTGCTCCAATCACTTTGTGGTTGTGCATAACAAGGAATTTCTCCATTAGGATATTTTGCCATACCTATTTGACAAGGCTCCTAAGGTCTTCTATGAACAACATAACAAGGTTGTTTTGTTTGACTTATCCCAACATCCTTTTGGAAAATAAACGTGAGTGTTGATATTAAAGTGAAGTCCTCTGTAGCATGAATCTCTACACATATAAAAAAAATCAATATTGTCAACAGAACATTCTCATAATGAATGTTTATACCTACATCTAGGATAGAAAATAGAAAAAGTAACATTTTCAACTTTTTTCTTGTTTTGTACTCTTAACATATCAATTTGTTCACTATTCTTCAGCACCACATGGTCGAGGGCTCATATGGAGTTTCTACCCTATCTAATCAGCCTTTGGGATGTAGATCAAGATATCTTCATCATCCT
The DNA here is from genome assembly GCA_000404065.3 of Pinus taeda. NCBI lineage: Eukaryota > Viridiplantae > Streptophyta > Pinopsida > Pinales > Pinaceae > Pinus > Pinus taeda. The sequence goes on from APFE030647877.1 coordinate 2,597, forward strand.
AGGGCAAGAATTGGGAGGAAATGGACATCTAATTCATGAACAGATTATCCTGGCGAAGAGAAGCAATTCAAGTCTTTGGATCTTGCTAAGGAGGTGAGAATACTAGGAGTCTAGTCTAGAGATACTATCTTGGTGTCGAGATAATTTTGTTCACCATGGCACATGTATCTAGAACATCAAATGTGCATGAGGCTTCCAAGTCTCAATTTCAATATGATATCACATGTTTGACCCCAACCATCTTCCACTAGTGCTGAGGCACCTTGGCGAACATGAAGCAACAAATGTCCAACGGTAAGCATAGACACCTAAAGAAGTTCGGGTCTTGTTCTATACTAGTCACCTTCTTCTTAGAGTGAGTGCTCCTCTTCTAGTATCAGTGGGCAGAAGTACCACATCCTATCCCACAAGATCTGAGGCTCCTAAGATGGAGCCAACTCATGCTTCGAGGAGGCATAGGTCAACATATGCATTATCCACCATAAGACTCAAATTTTAGAGGGGATTGAGATCTGCCTCTACCACTAGGTGAATAGTGGACCGACGCAGGTAAAAACTCATTTTTTGATTTTTTCAAGTTTTATGATTTTGAAAAAAGTGTAAGATAAGACTCAACTTATGATAAATGGGAAGATGTGGGACCAAAGAGACCATGAGACATGTTCCCAATAATACATTGAGGTGCCCATCCGATAGTGGGTGAAGACTACGAGGAAGGGACTGACCCCTTAGAAAATATGGAGAGCAATCTAGAGGCAATCACTCGACGGGTTCTAGATTATGCCACTATCAACAATGTTTCACTACATTGGTAGCGATATACTCTGGGAGTCTCTGTGAGACTGCATCGACTGCTAGGCCATGTAGTTTGATATTTTATCTAGTCTTTTACACATTCTGTAGGGTTTGAAAGCCAAATGTGTGAGAACACTCTATTTTCTCACATTTTCATGTAACACTAAGGAAGATGTGATATATATATGCATTTTTAATTCCTACTTATGCGTTCATAACATGATTCAATTTTTACAAATGACGTAAATGTCTATCAAGAACAAAATTTGCCAATGCATCAGTTAATGTATTTAAATTATGTGGAATATGTTGATATGTAATATAATCAAAATTTATTTCTAGCAATGTAACACATAGATACATGCACAATATTTGTGGATTTCTCACTAAGTAATGATTGTTTAATTGTAACACAACTTGCTCTTGATCCATCTTGACAACTATATCCCTAATTCCAAGAGAAACTACTTCTCACAAGAGTTCAATAACTCCACTATATTCAAAAATATTATTGGTTGTTCAAACAAGGAAGATACCTTCTAAGTTAATCAGCTCGTCATTAGGGTCATAGAGTACCCATGTTGTGGAAGAGGGGTTCTGCGTGCTACAATAAGTACCATCAGCAGAACAATTGTAATGACTTGATGACATCTCCAAACCGAGTTTGCAAAGACAAAAAACAGATGGTTATGGAAAGGGTTCTTTTAAGATAGCGAGAGTCTCTTTTAGCAAGTGACTAACATCATATCATCGGGGACAATCCTTAGTGTAATGATCCTCCCCACAGATGAGGCAAGGATAATTCTACTTTCTTCTAGAATCATCATCAATAGAAGATTTAGGAGGGCCTTGTTTTAGGGCATCAAATTTGGTCTTGCCTTTTGATGAGAAAGAGTATTGCAACAAGAATGATGCAACTCCTAGTGCTACAAGATTTACTTTATCAACCTAGGGTTTGTACAAACTTCGAGGTGACAGTGTTGTATACACAAGTAAAATTGATGGTTCTGTCTTTTGTTACTATTCAACTCACGAGAGAGAATTAGGGTTTTCATGTGAGAGTTCTATGGATTCAGAAGAATCGTGATTACTAATCAAAGAAAGAGGAATCTACTCTAAGAGAAATCTTGTCTACTGTAATAAGGAAAATGACTTAAATCCTATGCTAAAAAAACTCCATTCGATAACTAACTGCTGAGAAACTATGCTTTACAAGAATGCCAAGCTAACATGTATGAAATGCTACTATCCTAACCATGGAAGTATGAACCCTAATCTCTTTTGATGATATGGCAGGAGGATTATGGATGTTGGAGAATGGTTGGGATTTTTGGGAGACCCTAAGGTACCCTTGTGTTGCTTCCTACAATTTTCACTCAATTTTGGCCTTAAAAGAGTCCACTATAGGAAAACCTACTAGATGTACTAAAAACCTACATGATTTGCTCTATTTCTACACGATATAGCAGAGAGGAGAATGATTGGTTCTAGATGTGATTGAAGGCTTAGGGAAGGAGGCTTATAGGTGGAATGGAGTGAGAAAATTCCTAGGGTCACTTAGAACTCAAAACCAAGGTTAGGAGATGGTTTTGTTTGCTCATCATGCTTGGAGGAGTTTCTATGTAAAATGATGAAATTGGTGAAGGTCTTTGTGGAAGGAAGGAATTATTATGGATGGATGAAGTTGGAAGGTGTTTTTTTGCTATGGTATATATCTCTAGTTATGAAACACTTTCTCTACATGAAACATTTTTATTTTCCAAGAAATCATGTAAACAAGAAGAATTATAATAAGGTAGAAAAAGAAAGTTTAATTAGCTAACTCTCTACTTCATGCATGAGGAAAATTTCTGAATGAAATGGAATCATTGATGATATATATTGTAGTACTAAAGATGGAAGAGATGGTAGTTAATTCCTACACTTTCAAACTTATCAAATTCTCGTTCAAGTACAGTAAATGCTAAATGTTATGAGAAAATAGAAATCTATCTTTTTGGTGCTGCATAGGGGTCCTTTCCTCAAATCATGATCCACGAAGGAAGAGGTCAGGCCAAGACACCTACTAGAATATTTGTGATGCTTGTTTCCCCTTGTAACCTACTAATGAAGTAGAGCACAAATGGAAGAAAAGTAATAAAAATTAATCAAATCTACATTTCCTGCAACGAAATACTTCTAAGGACAGTTTAATCATGGATCTATGAAACCAATCTAAGCATACATATACAAGAAGAGTAGCCTTTCCTTCTAGGTTTGGGCCCTAACCAAAGAGCTTCATCCCTCTGAGTCAAATGAATAATCAATCATAAAAAATCTCATTCTCATTAACAAAACAGAAAATTCCATAGCAATTTCTTGCACGAGTCTCGAGCTAAAAAATAACCAGTGTTTTTACAACAAAAAACTGAATCCTAATGAGGCTCTAGGCCTATTTTCCATACAATTGAAGTCCGAAATGACTTCCTTAAATCTAGGGAGGCCCGAATCCCAAACTTGAGATCAGCTAAGTCTTTGACTATCACCTACTCGGTTGCCTTTTGATTTTCATGAATTGGCTGCTTATACTCTAAATTGGATTAGGGAGGAGTAAATGAGGAGGATTTACCTCCCACAAGCACTCTCCCTTGTCCCATTCAAGTTACAAACCTTAATCTGCCAAAATTCCTCGATTTACTCTTCCAAACCTACATTCAATGCATATTAGTCCACTAGGCGTAATACCCCACTTTAACTCATGTCATTAAACAAAATATATTCGAAACATGTAATAAATTGTGAGAAGAGTTTATTTGACTAAGCTAGGAGTTCAATTAAGGTACATATAGTTACCCAATGATGAGGCTAATCATGACCCCCCTATTTAATCAATTGAACTCTTTAGAATTATTTTCATTTTCTTCTAGGATATTCAATACACAACTCCTTTATTTCTTTTGGAAAAATAGGATTTCCTTTAAAGGTTGAGGCAATGGAATTTTGACCCAAATATTTTCCAATTCATCTAAAATGTTATAATCACGTAAAACTATTTTCTTATCTATACCTTCATCAATTTGTAATTCTTCAAAAAAGGAGGATTTTGCAAGGAAATATATCATTGCTTACCTATACGAATTGTAGGAAACATATCATCGCTTAGCCTTAATTTCCTTAGTTTGAGTGCACTTATCGAGATAGTTAATGCACATAATGATATACTTCTTTTTCTTGGATGGAGCGTCAATAGTTCCAACGAATTCCGTGCCCCACTTTTCAAATGGCTCAAAAATCATTTCAGGTTGGAAAGGCATTTCATCTCTTGGAGTACACTTTCCCACCCTTTGGCAGCAATCACATTTTAGGAAAAATCTATGCCAAAGCATTTAGGAGTACTTAGAATTCAGAAAGATGGCTATAATGTTGTGTACCTCTCCAACGTATTGATTTGTACTCCTCAAGTATTTGACAGGTATGCACCACAATCTCCATTAACAAGTGATGTTGTTCAAGCCCAAAATGGTGGATGATACTTATGTATAGGTACAATACCTCGAGAACATAGGTCTGAAAAGAGCACAATCTAGTGGATCAAAGAAAAAAGAGAGACGAGACACTTCTAAGGATGGGAAGAAGAAACAAAATGGGGCAAAGGATAAAAATATGGTAGCCACAACACATTAGTGCAAAAATCCTAGTAACCACTACAACGTTGATGGTGATACAGAGCAGAGGTTTTGGAAGTTGCATTGAGAGCTAAACTCAAAGAACATGAGGAAAGATAATAATAAGAAGAATATCATCGCCATTAATTAACATAACCAAGTTGAAAAAAGCTTACACATGGATGAGAAGATCGCCTATACATTAGCTCAAAAGGAGGTGAATCTGGGTATCCTTTAACAACACGAAGAGAAAGAAATGACCAAACTCTTTCATGTAAAGATACAGGTCAACAAGATGAAGATTGATGCTCTGTTTCAGTAAGGATTGTAGGAAAATCTCATTGCAGCAGATCTAGACAAGATGTTAGGGATGGAGTGATCATCCGAACCCATATCCAATGGGATGGGTACATAAGGATGCAAATCTTAAGGTAAAAAATTACTGTAAACTTACATTTGTTATGAGTGCTTATTTTATTGATGAGGTAGATCTGTATGTGGTTCCCCTTGATGTATGTGGAGTTGTGTTTTGCAGTCCACACATGTACATCTCTCATGCTATATTCATGACGAGAGCTAACTAGTACGATCTCATCAAGGATGAAATATCGTTCATCATCAATGTGCATAAATAAAAGTAAAAATTTTCAATCGTACGTGGAAACAAAGCTAATAAATTGATTAGTTCGAGCAAGAAGTATGTTTTATTTCTTTTAAGAGAAAATTAGTCTATAGACAAGCCAATAAGAGGTAAGGCATCCTTAGAGGGGTGTACTAAGAAAAAGAAAACAACAATTGGGGGAGTTGTTATAGGAATACAAGGATGTGTTCCTAAAGCCTAAAGGGATACATCCTAAGAGAGAAGTGGAGCATGGGATCTAGCTATTTTCACACTCCCCATTGCCAAATATTGGGTTGTACATGAAGTATGCTATAGAAACAAGTGAGGTGAAGAAATAGTTACAACAACTGTTGGAACATGGTGTCATTTGATTGAGTACATCACCATGTGGGTCACCCATCATCATTGTGCCAAAGAACAATGGGACCTCACACATTTGTAAAGATTATAGGGCATTGAATAAAATCATGCTCAATAAGAGATACCCCATGCCCGAGATAGACGATGTGCTAGATCAGTTGCAACAAACAAATTATTTCACTAAGCTAGACTCAAGGTCTTGATATCACCAGATTCTAGTCAAAGAAGAAGATACATGGAAGAGCAGCTTTGTATGAGTTGTTAGTTATGCCATTCATCCTCTATAATGCAACAACTAAATTTATGACATTAATGAATGATGTATTATGCCATTTTATAGATTCATTTGTTATTGTCTATTTGGATGATATAATGGTATATAGTCCTACATGGGAGGAGAATAATTCACATTTGATGGAGGTGCTCAAAATATTGAAGAAGCAAAAGGTGCTAGAAAATCTCAAGAAGTGTGAGTTTGCACAAGAGTCCTTGATGTATTTGGGATTTGTGATTGGTGGAGGAGAATTGAAGATAGATCCTTCAAATATGGAGGTCATCATGAAATTGTTGGTGACTAAAAAAGTTACTAAGGTTATGAGTTTCGTTGGAGCACCACAATACTTGAGGAGATTCATACCCTTGCTTTCAGGATTATCAACACCACTCCATGCTATAAAAAAAAGTGGCAAGAGTTTTTAGTGGGGAAAAGGTTAGTAGGAGGGTTTTGATGAGTTAAAGAAGAAGATAAGTGAAGAACTATTTCTTGCATTAGAAAACTTGCAATGGCCCTTTGAACTGGAGACATATTTGACTAGTTATGTTACGGGAGTTGTCTTTATGCGAGTAGGAAGGCCTATTTTCTACCATTCTAAATCATTTCTTCTAGGAGTTCTTAACTACCCTACCTATGAGAAGGAGCTCTATGCCATGGTGCAAGGTGTGAAGAAGTGGAAGAACTATGTAATAGCAAAGGAGATAATAATCCACACATGTCACAAGTCGTTAGAGTAACTTTAAACCCATAATAAGCTACAACACAGTAGGCACTACAAGTGGAAGGGGTTTTTGCAGCAATTTAATTTGGTGATTAAGTATAAGAAGGGAAACACAAACAAGTTGTCCAACATGTTATCAAGGCCACCAACATCAAAGATTATAGCTTTAGGGACTCTTATGCACATGGATCCATTAACAGATGATGCATACACAGAGGAATATTTAGAAGATGATGGTTTAATAGGTCATGAGAGTAGCAAACAACTCATCCATTTGATATTCTATAAATGAGACATGTTGTTAATGTAATACATTTTTGCATTAAATCTCATGCGTAGAGATCTCAAGACCTTTTGAACAATGATATATTTTTTCAAAACTTCACACACTCCTCGAATCATATTGGTAACTTCATCAATTGTGATAAATTATTCTTCCACGTTTTCTTCTCTATGTATTTTTGAGATTTCAAAACTCATTTTTAAGGTTTGATGTTTTTCATTTCTAACTCTATCATCTCGTTCATGACTTTGATTGAGATTGACCCATACTTATGAGTTTCATTGGAGCACCACAATACTTGAGGAGATTCATACCCTCGTTTTCAAGATTATCAACACCACTCCACGCCATAAAAACAAGTGGCAAGAGTTTCTAGTGGGGAAAAGGGTAGTAGAAGGGTTTTGATGAGTTAAAGAAGAAGATAAGTGAAGCACTATTTCTCGCATTACCAAACTTGAAATGGCCCTTTGAACTGGAGACATATTTGACTAGTTATGTTATGGGAGTTGTCTTGATGCAAGTAGGAAGGCCTATTTTCTACCATTCTAAATTATTTCTTCGAGGAGTTCTTAACTACCCTACCTATGAGAAGGAGCTCTATGCCATGGTGAAATGTGTGAAGAAGTGGAAGAACTATCTAATAGGAAAGGAGATAATAATCCACACACGTCACGAGTTGTTACAGTAACTTTAGGCCCATAATAAGCTACAACAGAGTAGGCACTACAAGTGGAAGGGGTTTTTGCGGCAATTTAATTTGGTGATTAAGTATAAGAAGGGCAACACAAACAAGTTCGCTAACATGTTATCAAGGCCACCAACATCAAAGATTATAGCTTTAGGGACTCTTATGCACAAGGATCCATTCACACATGATGCATACACAAAGGAATATTTAGAAGATGATGGTTTAATAGGTCATGAGAGTACCAAACAACTCATCCATTTGATATTCTATAAATGAGACATGTTTTTAATGTCATACATTTTTGCATTAAATCTCATGCTTAGAGATCTCAAGACCTTTTGAACAATGATATATTTTTTCAAAACTTCACACACTCCTCGAATCATAAAGGTACCTTCATCAATTCTGAGAAATTATTCTTCCACGCTTTCTTCTCTATGTATTTTTAAGATTTCAAAACTCATTTTCAAGGTTTGATGTTTTTCATTTCTAACTTTATCATCTTCTTCATGACTTTGATTGAGATTGACCCATACTTCATTAGAAGACTTCTAGTACATAATTTTTATGATTTGAAACTCACTAGCACAAAGAGAATGAAAGTCTTGGTTTTAGCATTATTTCCACATAGGCTTTTTAGTGTGATGGACATTAGGGACATCATAATCTACTAGAATAAAACTGTAAACATCTACTCCTAGGGACATAAGATAAGCTTCCAACTCAACTTTCAATAAGGCATAGTTTGTACCATGAAAGACTGGTATCATGCTTGGGTAGGTACCTTGACTCTCTTACCTAGACATATTCTTCATGAATCTAGCTTTGAGTGGTTAGAATGTTCATGAAGAACGTTTCTCTAACAACAATTAGAATGTTCATGAAGAACGTTTCTCTAACAACAATTATTGTAATAAGGAATTAATGAGAGGAGCGGTGAATCATTAATAGTTGCATTCATAAAAAGTGCAAACCTTCAATTATTTTCACTATTATTAGTGATTTGAGAGAGCATTCATACTACAATAAACATGAATAGAAATATAAGACATTCAAATACTAGAAATGAACAACATACACGCAAAATGACACAGGTATTTTTATGTAAAAATGAGTCTGAGAAAGCCACTAATATGTTTTTTATTATGATGTAATTTAATCACCCGCTTATTTGCATGAATTTTTTGTGAGCACCCATTCCCAGGAGGCCCCAATACCCTTCAAATAGAAAGATACAAATTTCCAAGAGGCACCAACCTCTTATGAATGTAGGAAACTACCTTCTCTAGTCATTGTTCTTCCTTTCATACAATTTTCAAATTGAAAATAGAGGATAATACATTTGGACAAAAACATAAATATTGTATATTGAAGTACCAACTCCTTTCATTCATCTCTATAACTCTCCTTTGAAGCCGGATTGTCGTTGCTCAACTACCTCTACTCACCACCATATTCTTCACTCTCTCTCTTACACACTCACAATGCTGAAACAATTAAAATCACATAAATTCTATTTTTACTTTGTTTAATTACTCAATACATTGTTGCTCCTCTGTAGCACTAGCAATGCATGGCTTGCCATACTATATTCAGACATGGGAGAAGAGTTAATGCAAAAAAAGGGTTGTGGATTGTTTTATATGTTGAGAATTAAGTCAGATTCAAGCTATTGAATCAAATAGCTTCTCCATTAATAACTACATGTACTCACAACATGGCTCTTTGTTTTTTCTCTTCAAGGGGCATAGGAGAACAGGAGAATAATACCACAAATACTCATTTTCATTTAACTCATGATAGCCTTCAATAAAGATGAGGGGTGACCAATAGTGCTTCACAAAGGTCTTCATTAAATTTCTCATGTGCGTCATGGTCCTTCAATACCTTGAATGAGTGCTCTTAGCAATTGTATTTACTTCCATTCTTAATTCCCATATGTCAATTCATTTATCTAAATCCTAAAGGCTTTCCATTAGCACCATTATCAGTTTTGTGGATTTTTCCCTTTAGCTCGCCTTAGTTGTTTTAATGTAATGAGACCACATGTTGTGAGCACTCGGTAGGCCTTTAGGTGCCAAGGCCCTAAATTTTAAACCCTTCATCAGCCAAGTTACTCTCTTAATGCATCTCCGCCATTGGTATCATTTCTACGAGAAATGAAAAAGGCTTGGCACTAAGGTGAGAGCTCACAAGCCCAACACTTTTATCTTGACACTTCCTTAAACTCCATAAAGAAATTATTGCAAGCTCCTCTTACAGAGATCATATGTCACCTAGGGCCTACGATGTTATCATTAGCAATTAAGAGACTATGGGAGGATGAGATGTTTTACTGATGTGTCTTTTCGCTTACTTCCTAGCACATTCAATTTGAGCACAATTAACAAACTTGCTGGCTCTTCAGAGTAGGCTTACCAATCCCATGGGGTGCTCCTTTGGCACTCCCCGTCATAGACTTCATATTATGGCTTAAGTGATAATATTTGTTGCATATCATCTCAATGTTAGGATGGTTGACATCAAATGCCAACATTCCAAGTGCCACCAAAGTTTCAGACAATATCAATTGTCCAACATCCGTAGGATAGCTAGAAAGGATATGCAAATAAGAAGATAATGCATAATGCAAAAAAGTGGGAGAACATGTATACATGCAAGTAAAACCAAAAACTAGTGCATTTAGATTAGGAACTTGTGCTAAATTGGTGCCAAGGTTTTGTCCACAATTAGAGATATTAAATGGAGTTGCCTTGGTGGCCTACCTCCTTGTGCTACCAAGCCATATGAAAGTGAATATTGTTTCACATGTCTCTTTATTGAAAATGTATGTCCATGATGGTTTTCACCAAATTGATTAAAATTTTCTGCAAGTGGAGCCAAGACAAGAGTTGTAGGTTGAGCCACTACAAGTATTAGATCATAGAGAAATTATGCTAGAGTCATTACCTACATTAAACTGCAATGGAAGCACTTCTCGTAGGAGGAGGCCACCTAAGAGATGGAGGGTAAAATTCTTACTCTTAATATTAAGATAAATATATTAATGTCCCTAAAAGGTACTCTCCAAGTGAGTATAGTAGATTTGTTGCAATGTAATGTTTATTTTGACTAAGCCAAATTACATAAAAATAAAATAAAAATAACCCTATAAAAATAAAATAATAATCAACAATGACCCATGGTATTGAGAAGTCATGGTATTCCTGTGGAATATAATCTATTTAAAAGTGTAAATTAAACAAGCTTTCTCTTTGGATGTCAATAAATTCCATCCCTTTGAGTAGGTGATAGCTCCATCATTAAGATTGATCTAGGTTGATTTAATTTGCCCCTTTAAACAAATTGTATTCCGTACCTTCAGACATTATTATATTTATTAATATTATTTTTATTTTATTTTGACCTAATTTAAAACTTTACATTATGTCACATTACTCTTGTTATTTAACTTTTTTATTTGTTTATTTTTTTATGTAATTTAGAGGCAAAAATATCAAACATTACCTATCTATTGTGCTAAAAAAGAGCGTCTCTCCACACCATTATTAATAATATAATATATTATTAATATCAATAATTATTATATTTATTCATATTCATTTTATAGTTTAATAACTTATTAAAAAAATTGATTTTTATTATTTAATAATTTTTTATTCATCATTTACAGTAAATTATAAATTTTAATAAATAATAAAATATAAAATATAAATAAATAAATTCAAGTTAATTGTATTCATTATTTAATAATTTATTTCATAATTATAATTAAAAAAAACAACCTATTCATAGAATTATGATGAGATAATTTTTAGTGAGGAGAACCATCCAAATTTACAAAATAGAATCCTAAAATAACTAACATTGGATAGATAACACATTTTACACAGTATGATTCCTGAAATAACTAACAATATGAAAAAAGATGGAAGTATCCAATCACTCATATTATATATTGGTAGAAAATAATTTATTGAAAAAACATAAAATCAAGAAGATGGATTATTAGTGATTAAGAAGTACAAATTCCATGAATAACACTAAAAAAATGAAAAAACCCCTTGGTCTATGCTTATACAACAAAATAGAACAAAACACTCACTCTTGTTTCCATAAAAGATTTCTCACATTCATTGCCATAAAATAAAAATAAATCCTTACACTCTTTACTAGTTGCTATGATTTCTGACCTCATTACCATAGAGATTTCTTTCATGAAATAAAACAAGACGGTCACCATAGTTTCTCTAGAAATATGAAAACAAGATCCTCACCCTAATTGCTAGTTTCTATAAAAATATCCAGCAATGAAACAAAATCCTCTTGTAAATTTCTACAAGACCCTGGCTACTAGAAAAATTTGTGGAATGCCTAAAATTAATGAAACCCCATATTGTTAGAATGAACAAGGTTCTTTCGATAATTTTTTTCTAGGTGCCCTAGAATATTATATATCCTTTCAAGAAAACTTTTATTGAATCCTTTTTTTTTCAATGTTCTAAAGTAAAAAAAAAAAACTAATCATTGTAGAAGTAACACTATATGTATGAAATAGAAAGTATTGCTAATTTGTTTTTTTTTAATATAGAAGTAACCTATAGTAATAACAATTTAAAAGAGAAAATGTTAGATTCTAATAAATGAAGAAACCTGAAATTCTAATAAATGAAAGAATATGACATGTTTTGTTAGTAACCAACTCAGAAACATTAGCATATTTTCAACTTAAATCAAGCATGGACACCTCCCTCATACTCAACTTCTTTATAACGAAACAAATTTGAAATAAAAGGTGATGAGTTTCTCATGGTATTTCCTAAACTTTTTTATATACCAAACATATCCAAAAACTATATCACCTAATACATGTGGGATAATGTAATTCCACCTTGTTATATAATAAATGTTTTAAATGGCATTTACACCATGATGAATGTGGGATATAACTATTTGACATAAAATTAAAGTTTGTTCTCACCAAATATATACACTATTAATTTGCAAAGGAGCAAGTAAGAATTCTATATGAGCATTCAAAATAAGCTTAATTATATATTTTTATAAAAATTGACACATTATGTCCAAACATGGAGGCATCAAAATCATTCCCTTATACAAAATGATGTTAGTGAGTCACTAACTAATAACTACTGCCTTTAGCAATATGAATTACATATCCAAAGATTAGCCTTCATTTTTTTCTTCCATTAATAACTCAATTATTCTCAGATATTTGACTATTTCCTATTATTGGGGACTAGAAAAACCAACGACATTGTGATAAAAATATTCCAAGAATTCATTTATATTGCCAAAAAAATAATATTTTCTATTTCAGGTCAACAAAACAAACCATAGATGATAGTGTAAGTGTGAGAGTGTTAGAGTGACATAAAGGACAAGGGGGTTGGTGACATTTTGTTGGTTGGTGACTAGACGAGAATTAAACATCACTCATGAACTAGTTGCCCCCTTTGATGGTAACATCAATTTCATATTTAGGTGGGTTTGATTGGGTATTTTCTCCATCGGTTTTGGGAATTTTTGAATTATTCCACAAAATCTCAATAAAAGTTCTAATAAATTATGCAATGTAGTAATCTATTCACAAATGGGTCTATATTCTTAGATATATTACCAAAACTATCTCACTACGAACAATATGTAAGAAGGAATCATGATATGGATAACACGTTGGTAGAATGGGTTCCTTGAATACAATTATAAATTGACCAAGCTATAAAATTTACTATGTTCATATGGAAAATAGATGATAATAGGGAATTAATGGTTACCTAATGCAAATGGTTATGTCTTTTATCATGGTGATGATTCCTTTTTCCAACTCACTTGTGTGTACTTAACAATCCTACCTCTTGTTGCAATATTGTTTAACCAACTTCTCTCTCCTTTGGATTGTATCTTCTCTACATGTTCTAGAAATAAATAAAAGCACACACACACACACACACATAATATGAAAGGAACTAAGTGATGATGTTGCAATGAAGAAGTTGAGTTAAGAATAGTCTCGGCTCCTTCTACATGAGTGGTCATGATATTTTTATCCCCTTCTTCCTAAGTACTCTTAATTAATGTATATTTAATTTTTATATATAACATTGCCCTCCCCTCAAGAAAATATTTTTCCTAAAATCATAGGTAACCATGGATGTTGTTGACTAAAATGTTCGCATTAATAAAAAATAATTCTGTAACACAATAAGAAAATTAAATTGAGGATTTCCTACTTGGAAAATTGAACCCCTCTCTTGGAATAAAATAATAACTCCTCCCTTTGGAATAAAATAGTAGGTCTAGAATTAAGGGAATTGACTCTAAAAAATAATTCTGTAAAGCATTAATTAAATTAAATTGAGAATGTCTTACTTGGAAAATTGAACCCCTATGTTGGAAAAAAATAATAACTCCTCTCTTGGAATAAAATAGTAACTCTATAATTAATTAAGGGAATCTAACTCTCCCTCACTCAATGTATGGAAAGAGCATAAGTCATTCTCAATAAATTCACTTGTAACTCCCTCATTCAATTCTATTTGTAACTCTCACTCTCCCAAATTTTAATTGTAACTCCTTAAGATAAGCCTACCTTTATGAGCTCCACTTCTTCTCAAGTAACTCCTACCTCACAGAATTTGATTCTCCTATTATTGGGTGAAGGAATAAATTCATTTTGTAACTCCTCTCCTTCTCATCTATTTAATAAAGAAAAAAGTGAAAATTGGGAGTAGCATGTTCATTCTGAATAAGAAGAAAGAGTTTTTAGTGTGGACTACAAGCAAGGGAGGAGTAACAGAAAGTGTGAACCACATGATATATAAGAGAGGGAGGAGATCTTCAAGTGAAAGGCATGTGCACTTCAACATCAAGTAAATGAGACATTGGTGACTTTATGCAATATTAAGGTGTGTCTACTCTACTCAACAATTGAAGTAATACAATAGCAGAAGAATTGTAGGTTTTCCCCCTTAGGCGTTTTTCGGCAGTCATTGGAATGAAATATAATTGTGTCATATTTGTTCTTGGTGCTCTTCATATGATCCTTAACTTTATGTTCTATATATAATCATTGAACACCTATGGTTGTATTTGAAGCATCATTAGAAATATGACGTGGACTGGAAAAAGTTTTCCCTCTTGAAATTGGTGCTTTGGAATTTCTGTTTCAACAATTCAAAAGCCTTTTTGACAAATATAATTCTAATGAAATTGACAATCTTTAGTGAGTAATTTTAAAAGTGGTGAAGCAATCTTTGTGAAGTTTTCTATAAAACTTCTATATTAACTTGTGAATCTAAGAAAACTTCTAACATCTCTTTAACATGTTGCTACTGAAATTTTAGAGATAACCTCAACCTTTAATGAATATGCTTTGATTCGAACACCTGTAATAATAATGAAATAATAATGAAATAATAATGAAATTTCCCAAATTCTCCATATCCCCTACAAAATTATTCCCATAAAGAGTAAAAGCATCCATATAAGCTTCTACAAAATCATCGATCAAGTGAGAAAAGATACCTAATATTGCTCTATGAAGTGTAATAGGGGAATTATGCAAAACAAAAGGGCATTCTATGTAAGCATACGTACACTATGGAAAAGTAAAAGTTATCTTATATTAGTCTTCTTATGCAAGTTGAATGTGATTGTATGTGATGAAACCATCAAGAAAAGAGAAATTCCTCTTCCCTTCTAATCTATTTAATACTTGATCATTAAATGGTAATGAGAAATTATCTTTAGACTTTATTTATTTAATTATCCATAATCTATGCATACTCTCCACTTTTAAGTTTTGTTAGGCACACTAAGTAAGGTGAAACCCATTGGATATCTCAAATTAGGTAAATAAAATTCACATTGAGAAATTTTTGTAAATCATCTTTAACAATCTCCCTCATATTATGATCCATCATTCCTTGAGGTTGTCCTACAAGTTTGAAACTCTCTTGTATGTAAATTTTACACATACATATATTTGAATTAATTCCTTTCATGTCAATATATTCTCATGCAAATATAGAGGATTGTTTT